>JAOWBL010000007.1:13809349-13837044 GCA_028564865.1 Zenarchopterus dispar | reverse complement strand
TATATATATATATATATATATATATATATATATATATATATATATATATAGACTTGATTTATTTATACAACTTTGACAGTTTTAGCAGTAATCTCCAGCAGTAAGGTGTAAACCAAAACACAATTAACTTGAGTTTTTGTGAAGAACTGCGTCCTTCTCCTTGGCTGCTAAAAGTTTACTCTATTGGGCTGTATAAAAGTGTATTTTTTTTAATTTAATTTTATTTTATTTTGCGTCATAGAATGTATGATTTTTAAAGTTTCATAGATTTATTGTCATGTCATAATTTTCATAGCTGGAATTAAACGTGCGTTTACCTGACTAACTGGACATGATTTCGCTGGAGGACAGATTAATACTGGGCAGGAACTATTGTATACAATAAAAGTTTATATTCAGTCTTACTAGTGAAAAGTAATTTCCCGTTTCCTGATTTCGATGGTCATCTGATTAGAACAAGAAAACGCCGCACAGCTCTGACATCTTCCACCGCAGCTGCTGCTGGCTGAGTTGTCACCGCTCCAAGATGACGTTTCTTGCGCTCCGATAGTCACTGACGAAGAAGAGTGACCACTGACGTCACTCTGCTGCGAAATGAAAATACATTTTGGATGATTAATCATTCACCTTTTTAATGAGTCAAAAATGCAGCTGTATCCGGAAAATGAAAAAACATTCATCCAATGCATTGTAATAATGAAATCTGACATTTCAAAATAAATTTTGGTACTTATTTGCTAGAGGGCATTTGGAAAATTAAATCTTAAATATCCTTTTGTTTATCATTTTAAATAAATCACAGGATGAGAAGTTAGGATGATTTATTATTTATTTTATTTTTGAGTCAAAAAATGAGTATATTGCGAAAATGAAAAAGCATTTCTGTTAACCACTTTACCTTGAATTATGGTACATATTTGCTTCGATCCTCTTTGGGGGAAAAAGTTGGACCTTACAATTAGACGAAAGCACAACGCAAATCTACTAATGATAAAGTCCTGCAATATTCTGGAGTAAATTAATGAATCAATTAAATAAAAGTTTCAACACCACATCGTTTCATCGGAAGCTTAAATTACTTCACTGACTGTTGCATTCAGGCCGCCTGTGGAAAGACGCTTTCCCTCTTTAACAAACATGGACGCTGCCGTCAGGATGCGTACGTGGAAGTGTGCCACCAGAGGAGTTCCATGTCAATGGGTGGTCTTTTTTGTAGTTTTAATTAACACCGTTAATGAAACTTTTGCGGCGCCGGAGACGGGGCTTTGGAAAATGACACTTGTTAATGTGAGTATCATCTGGAAACACTTGAAAACCGCAGCGCTCCAAGCTAACATTAGCTATCAGCCTTGTGATGGTAGCGAGCCGTCAGCTGTGTGGGGTGACAGTCGTGTAACTTATCATGCATGATGACATCTTTCAAACTATCCTGAGTATAGTTTGATAAGCGTGAAAGAGAAGACTGTTTTATTTTATTAGCTATTAGCACTGTGTTGAATGGCTGTTATAAGCTTCAAGGTTAGCTGACAGCTAACTAGCTAGAGATAAATTATAAATTATTTAACTCGTGTTTCCGTCTATCCTTGTCCCTCATGATGGGTGCTCATGAGTGAACGTCGCAGTGTTTATACACATCAACTGTTCTCCGTTGAAATCGGTCCTTTGTCACCTCTCTTGTCCCATAACATTGTGCTGATAAACGTAAACGCACCACGGGGCTAATGTTAGTGTTTGACCGTGGTCAGTGAGCCATCGTCTGTGGAAGTGTCACGATAGCAAGTGTAAAGATTTTTAGATGCGCGTCTACATCAGAGCTTACGGTACACCCGCTCAGCGAGTCCCAAAAAACAAAGTAATAATGTATCATATATATATCATAATTACCACTGTCAGTTAACATTTTCCTGCTTAGAAATTAAATTGGACAAGTCACAATCTATATAATGCTAAATTATGTTATTTTATATTACATTATAGTATAAGCAATAAAAACCTTCTGTCATTGTTATTTAATTACCATAACCCATATTCATGACATTTAGCAGTTAAATAAGATACTAATAGGAGATGTGGATGAAATTAAAAGATTAATCATATTAAAAGTGTTGGTCATCATTTTCGGACGTTTGAACTATAATAAATCAGACTACAAAATGACATTCAAACCAGACAAGCTTGTGTTGTCCGTTGTTGCACATTTCATGAAATGGTACAAAAAATGAAAGAAACTTAACTGAAATGGCCATGTTTGGTTCAAAACTGTCGTTTCAAACCTTCCAAAATAGTACAGTTGGCAAACCAAAGTATAAATGACTTTGTTTTTAGTTTAAGGTATCCTTTAGATAAGACTTTAGATCATCTTAATCGTTCTGCACTTTAATTTGCATTTATCACTCACAAAATTGACCTTGTAGCCTTCAGGAGCAATACTTTTGTCAACGTCAAATGCCCCCAACTGTTGTGTTAGCCCTATAAGGTTGTTTTTGCTGCAAAGCAGGGATTACAGTATTGTACTGTAGCACACAAAAAACACCAGGTCCCTCTCTTCTAGAGTAGAAGATCATACAAGGTGCAAAAAATGTGCATCCCCAGCTTGTAATGTGTTGGACTCCTGGAATGGTCGGGGAAAAAGGAAAAAAAATAATAAAAAACACTCCATTTGTAAACAGCCATGTGTCAGTCCTAACAATGTACTCACCAATGTTTGCATTCTCCTAATGATGTGACTGAAACATCGATGAAGAATCAAATTGTCAGATTGTTCACTAGTATGTTGTCAAAATGTAATACTTATTCAGCAGATCCTCCAGACTACTTTGGCAGAATGTCAGTGAGATTGAATTCAGTAGCACAAGGGAGCCATCATAAGTGGTCATGACTGTGCTTTTATTTGCCTCGTGTCCGTATAGTCTTATGAGGTCAGCCAGAAAAGGCCTGCAGAAAACATGATCAATGCTGTGGTCTGGTAATATGTTGGGTGTGTTGCTGTTAGCAGAATTGATGATCGCATTGTTGGTTTTCTCACCACCAGCTCATAGATTCAGTTGAATTAAACTCAGCTTTATTATGTAGCACCAGATCATGACAAATGTCATCTCAAGGCACTTTGAGAATACAGTTCAACTCATTAAAAATGAATCCAATAAAATAATTTGTCTTGTGCCTTGGTTGCTGTTTGAGGTATTGTTAATGACATAACAGTCAAACAAGCTCAGAACGATGATAATTCTTTGACTAATCTAATCAGATCCTGAATAAGTACAGTGATATTCCATGAAATTTCCCCAAATACTAGACCTTAGTGAAAGTTTTCGTGACCTTTAAAAGAAAGATGTTTTGTGAGGTTCATATATGATACTTTGGATATTGAAAAGAGAGTCTCAGGTGAAGTTTAGCTTTAAATTTCTCCTAATTTCTATAGTTATTTTCTTTCAAAATTCTGGGGCTGATAGTCAACATCACTGGCAACAATAAAGTAAAAGTTTTGAATCACCTTTAAAGACAATTACTGTTGGAAGGTTTGAAATGATGGCTTTGAATCAGATATGGATATTTAAGTGGAGTTTCTTTCATTATTTTTGTACCATTCCATGAAATGTGCAACAACGGACAAAACAATCTTGTCACCTTGAACCTTATTTTCTAGTGTCTCTAGTTATATTACTATTTTATGTCCCAAGCCTATGTACTGTAAAGTCTGATATAGATGCGCATCTAAAAATCTTAGCATTGGCCAGCGTGACCACACCACACAGAAGACAGCTGACTTTACATAAGCGTATTTGTAAGATAGACTTTTCTTGTTCTTCAGTATATAGAGTTTCTTCATTTAGTACTAGGAGAAGTGGAAAGCCTTGATCAATCATTTATGACGTCAGAAGTTTCAGTTTCATTGAGTCCTCTGTCTGGTTGCAGTATTATCCTCATACAAGGACGGACAACAAGCACACTCATGTTGACCTGTTGTGATGGATTGTATGGTGTAAAGTTTCCAGTTTACCTGGCTGACAGCTCTTTTCCTCCTTTCAAGTACAGAGGGTGCCTAACCTGATTGAGCTTGAACAAAACAGAATTAACTACTAAGTGATGAATCAGTTCTCCGAAGTGACCATTGATCAGAAGCTAATCCCTTATTAGATTGTAGCTCACTAAATGCATTTCCTACTCTGCAGACCTCAAGACCACTGCTAATAAGGAAATCCATGTTTAGAGAGACAGATGTTGAACTGAAAGGTGAGACTGGTCTCTAAAATATTCCTTTTTTTTGTCTCATTCATTAAAAATATATTAAAAATTCTTTTTCCTCTTTTATTTATTTTTTTTAGTTGTGTCTTTTTTTTGTCCGGAGGAGGTGACCTTCACTATATACTGGCTTTTAAAATATTACCCCTGTCACAATGAATTTAACAATATTGAAGTAAGTACAAATGGCTCATGTCAGACTTATTGTATTGTTGTCAACCTGTGTGTACTTATGGTTGTTGAACTGTGGTGCTCATTGTAGGAGATGTATGAAAAGACGCCTCTGAGTCGTGGGGAGAGCCTGGATCCAAATCCCCTCGGACAGGGAGAGTACATCGAGCACAGACATGGTCCCTTAACGTGTTTGAACGGGCTGCACTCCTTCCCAATGCTCAAAGTAGGTTTTTTAAGTGACTCTGTGTAGTCAACCAGGTGATTATCACAACATTTAGTATTTTTTAACAACCGAGAACAAACTGTGCTTTCCAGAAAGCCAAAGCAGAGCCACGTCCAGCCAGTCCACCTGTTGAGAACCAAATCCTTGTAAGAAAACAAACATGCTTTTGTGTTTATAAGAGAGCTGCAAAGTTAAAGTTTTTGGTTAATGTTAAATTGTTTCATTTAAAATAACAATAAGAAACAAACATTAGACTGAATGTGAACAGTGCTTCAAATGCTGTTAAACTTTTTATTTTCCCCTAACACTGGATTACATGTCTTTCTGCAGGATGAAAACCACATTAAGTGGATTACTGAGGAGTACGAGAGCAGCAGCGCCAATAAAAATAGCAGTGTGAACATCGGAGACAACGTCATAGCCACCACATGGAGAGACGGCCCGTACCTGCTTGTTGTTAAGATTGTGTCTAATAAAGAGGAGACCAACTGGAATTTAACAGGTGGCCCTTTATTTTTTTTGACATTGTGGAGAACTAGCTTCAAGGAACATCATCACTAGTTTCTGTATTATTTTACTCAGCTTCAGATGTAAGGAAGTTTTGATTTCACAACTTGTTACTTCCAGAAACGGTTAATAAGCTGGGAAACGGTCATGTCTGATGTCAGGATTTGTTTTTCCAGTTAACGTGGTGATGAAAGGCAGCCATGGCTACATTTCTATCACAGAATGGCCTCTCATGATTGTAAGTTAATGTCCTTAGGAATACAGTTTCTGTGATTTGTGTCAAAAATGTTTTATATGTACATTAATATCACACCTATATCACTATTTCCTGGCTTTAATGGGAACAGTTTCACAAATTTCTTTTTCTGGTTTTGAGTTCGTGGTTTGTATGTTTTACATGAGCTACATATTTACAGTACAGAAAGAGTTGACAAAAAGTGTTCTGCTTTATGGGAACTGTTCCCTAAAACTACTTTGTAATTTACAGTTTTAGCTCCAAAGTTTGTTCAGTCCATCATTTGAGTTTATCCCATTTCATCTAAATTTAATGTTAACATCTTCCTCTGAATACTCACTGAGTTTCATAAGTTGTCATAGCAACTGCTTTTCACAGCCCTCAAAATATAAACCGGGTCAAAAAAGTGTTTGATTTGACATATACATGTACTCCAAATCAATACATGTATGTACTGATTAGGAGGAGAAATCACTGCTGACTCTTCAAATGTGACATAAGTTCTTATCTGAAAACCAAATGAAGATCAGCTTTATGATGTTGGCGTATGCTACACTGGCGATACAAAAAAAGTTTGTTTTGTTTTTTTGTTGTTGTTGTTCTTAATTAAACCTTTTGTGAAATTGGTTCCAAGTTGATGAAGAACAAATGCTTTCAGATGTCAGTTGTTCATACACTAATTCTTCACTCTGTGTTGGTAGTTCTACATGGTCATGTGCATAGTGTACATCTTGTATGCTCTGCTGTGGTTCATCTGGGCCGCCTGCTACTGGAAAGATCTGCTGAGAATCCAGTTCTGGATAGCAGGGGTCATATTCCTTGGGATGGTGGAGAAGGCAGTCTTTTGTGCTGAATACGAAAACACTAATGCTGTTGGATCAGCTTGTAAGTATCTGCAGACAGTGTTTTTATTATCATTATTATTATTATGTATTTATTTTAATTTGAGACAGTAAGACTATATTCAGATTGCAGCCTAAATCCAGTTGTAGGCATATGTGATCAGAACCCTGTCTTCCTTACAGTTTACGTTATATGTAACAGCTGAGAAATGTGTGTGCTTGCTGATGTTGCCTTATGTAAATGGTTGCTATGGAAACCTACACACATAGAACTGATGTAAACAAATCAAAATAAAAGGCAGTGAACTGGCTTTGGTTCTGTCACAAACTGTTATGTGGAGCGCGGTATAAGTTTATTTGCAAAATGTGCAAAAAAAGTTGCAAAAAACAGTGCCAGATTTACTTATTTCAAACAGAGTTGAAATAGAACAGAGTTGTTTTCATGCTCTGAGCTTGCCACTTCCTTCACTTTTACGAAGATAATCATTATTTGTGTTGGACTGGAAGTGAAAGACTACTTGAGCCAGGCCATTCAGATGGAAACACATCTGTGAAAATCAGACTGGAATCAAATTTAAAAAAAACACCTCTACATGTGGTTTCAATTAGAATTGACAGAAATGACATTATGTGTGACTTTTTTTTTTTTTTTTTAGCTGTACAGGTGGTCAACAAATCTATCTAGATACAATCTGAATGTTCTAATAATTGGATGTGAGTTGACAGTCTGAACATAGCTGAATTTTTTTTCTTTGTTTTACTTTTGTAATTTCATTTTCTTACTTCAGCTCCAGGTTTGCTGATCTTTGCTGAGTTGGTCTCCGCCCTCAAGAGGACTTTGGCTCGATTGCTCGTCATCATTGTTAGTCTGGGCTATGGCATTGTAAAGTATGCATTCTGTATCTATATATATGAATCTTTTATTTGTAAACTTCGTTATTTTGAAGAATCATTTATCTTACTCTCTTTTTTTTTTTTTCCTTTTTTTTAATTTCTTCTTCCAAGGCCTCGACTAGGTACTGTGATGCACAGAGTTGTGGTGCTTGGAGTCCTCTACTTTGCCTTTGCTAGCATTGAAGGTGTCCTTAGAATTACAGGGGTGAGTTAATTTAATAGGTATTTATCTTTTCAGATGTCAGTAAAATAAAACTAGTATGATCAGAAGTTGCAGATGCCTAAAGGAATGTGTTACATTTCTAATTATCTTTCATATAACCAAACAAATACATATCTGATGAAGAGTTGAGTTCACAAATTGTATTTTTCTTGATCTGTTGGGGACCAAAACTCAAGGGTCGAGACAATGGTCCTGCCCTCATCACAGCAATTGTTCTGGCTGTGCTTGACTCGTGTGCCATCTGGTTCATATCCTTCCAGTGTAATAAGCAGACACACTAATCAACAGTTTTATACTTTTCAAAGAAACATGATGTAGGCATTATTGATAAAGAATGAGAAAGGGATTTTGACTTTTCCCACTCTTGGAATCTGTTAATTTGATCTGTTTTTGCACTTGGGTGAATGCTTCTATATTTTAGTTGCTGTCCTGCCTTTTTATCCCCTAACCCAACTAGAATTTCTTTCCCACATATTTCTCCTCTTCCTTGTGTCCTGTGGTCGTGCTCTGTTATCCCCCTCCAGGCGAAAGACTCTGACTTGGCCCTGTTGGCCAGCATCCCTCTGGCTCTGCTTGATTCTTCTTTATGCTGGTGGATATCCTTTTGTGCACCTGCAACCTTTCCTTGTGATGTTTTGTTCCTTTCTGCTCCTCATCTTCTACCTAAAAACCCATATTAAAAAGTGGGGATGAGGATCAGCAGCTGTCTTTCTTTCCTCCCAGATCATCTGCAATTTAAGTGCAATTTAGTGGAAAGACTTGCTGCACCTTAGAGACGGTTACCCCACATTAATCATGTTATTTATTTACCATTTATTTTCTGATTGACAGTTTGACTTTCTTATTCTCTCTTCTTCACCTATTTTCCTGCAAAATGAATGGCATTTTTTCATATAGACAATAATGAAGAGTCTGAGTTTAAATGAGAGAGACAGATTTGCATCCCAGACTTTGCCAGTGATCTTCATACATGGAACTAGAAATCACTGCTTTGGCTGTTGAACACAGCTTAACATCATTGCCTGCACAAATTTATCAAAATCACTACCACACAAAGAATGAAGATTAAGAAAATCTGAAAATGCTGTTGGTTTTGTTGTGTCCGAACACATTTTAAATAGACTGACATTAAGTGGAAAACTGTCCTGTCATTTTAACAAAGGAAAAACAAACAAAGAAGACAACCAAAGAAATTATTTCTGGAAAATGTTAATTCCATGTTCTCCAAGTTAAAGATAAAAGATTCCTTTGGTTCACAGTTTAGTTCAAAAACCAACATCCCTGATATTTAATGGATAACACACAATTGTAAAAGCACAATAAACACTGAACATTATTATATACATTTTAGAGAAAAAAATGATTAAAATATATGGCATAAATAAATAAAATGAATCAAAGCTTTATGCTTTTAGATGCATCACTCACAAAGAGTTAACTCTTACTTAAACTGAGTTGTATTTAGGATTGTAAATGGCAAATAAAGCAAGAAAAATGAATAGATGGCATGTAAAATCAAAACTTGTTTCCCTTCATATCTAAAATGATTTGTGTCGAGTGTCATGTCCATTTCAGCGCTTAGGTAAAGTGATCATTAACAGTAGTTCTCTGTATTGATACTATTCCGCTGATACCCACACAAACCTGGAGTCACAAGATAATTGTGTATCCTTGCACACTGAAACCTACTTACAACTTTGAATCATCGTTTAACCCAACATGCATGTTAGAGACCTGCAAAACAGGAAAATTATTCCTTAATGGCGATAGCTCCAACCACTGAACTACCACTGCAGTTTGCCCTCGTTCCTACTGTTAGATTCTTTAATTACAATAAACAAGGTACATCTGATCTAAAGCACGTGCTCATTAGTACAGGTTACAAATATTCTTTGTGTAGTTTCTGTTTATTGCCTGTTGTGCAGTTTTCCTTGACTGCCGCTAACATTTTTGTCAGCCTGGCACAAACCATCAAGACCCTGAAGCTGAGGAGAAACCCTGTGAAGTTGTCTCTCTACAGACACTTCACAAACACATTAATATTTGCAGTTATCGGTAAGTGCATCAACAGTTGCAGAGGAATGTAATACAATGTGCACTCGTGGATTTCTCTTGTTTTTATTGATAAGAAAGCTTTAAGGTCATCTTTATCCTTCTCCCCTTCAGTGTCCATCATTTTCATGGGTTGGACGACGAAAAAGTTTCGATTAGCAGAATGCCAGTCGGTGAGTATCAGTTTGGATACCCGTTAGTTGTATATCTGTGTTAAGTGATAGAATTTAAATTGGATGTGGGTTTTGTATTTAAGGACTGGATTGAGCTGTGGGTAGAGGATGCTTTCTGGAGGTTCTTGTTCTCTGTCATTCTGCTGGTCATCATGTTTTTATGGAGACCTTCTGCAAACAACCAAAGGCAAGCTGTGCAAATAGACAGTAAAATCTGCTACTGGTAACTCAATTATGGTGAATAAATCCTTTCATTTCTACATTCACAGGTATGCTTTCACACCTCTCATTGATGACTCTGATGATGAGGAGATAGAAGAGTTCATTGCCTCTGGAAACATTGGTAAAGTAACATTATGAAAACATTACCAAAAACTCTGTAAACACACTTTCGTCTTCATAATATTATTTCTTTTTCTTTCTTAATTCCAGCTGATGGTATAAAGTTGCGAGCAGCTAAAACTGAGACAAATGGTACAGCAAAGCTGGCAGAAACAAATCCAGTAAGTAACACAACTACATTTTATGTTAATTCATTAACTTACAGTGTTTGTATGGAAAACTAAGCAGATATAATGATAAAAGCTAAGTTTTGGGAAATTCATCTGTCCAAGTAGTTTTTTTTCACCAGATGGCAGTATGTACTCTGAATATTCTTATTTTTTTGTACTTTCTGAGGATGAAGACTTGAAATGGGTGGAGGATAACATTCCCAGCTCTCTCACTGATGTGTAAGCATCCTATGAAATACACAGAATTATTCACCCATAAGGCATGTGTGATCATAACAAATTTTTTCTGACTTTGTCACCTCAGAGCTCTACCAGTCCTGCTTGACTCAGATGAGGTATGAAAAACATTACAAAAAAACAACAGTTACACACAAGACATGTTTTATTGAATCAAAGACACATTAGTCTACATACTTGATGACCAAACCCTAACCCTTCAACAACAAATACCTTGTTTAATGATGTTGGTAACTCAACTTTGGATTTGCTTTATTAGAGTTAGAGCCCACTCCAGAGCTATTGCATATTAAATGCATACATTAAGTAAGTAAGTAATATTTGGTGTTTTTTCTTTTCTTTTTTAGCTGTTTACCAAAAACATATTCAATTTATCATTATATTATGGACATCCAAAATGAGTGGTTTCAGATGTTACATGCACAACCCACTTTTCTTTTTTTTTTTTCCAAGTTTAATTCCTTTGTACCTGTAGTCTAGAAGCTGTGGACATCACAAGAAAGCGAGTTTCTTACTTTTCAGGACCTTTTAATGCATCTGTCCTCAGTTGTCATCTTTCCACCTGTAGTTTCATGCTTCATCAGGTTGAGATGAGATGACTGCTTTGGCCATTGCAGAAAATGTCACTTTAGTGCCGGTAAACTCGTGGGGGTCTCTCTCAATGTGCTTTTGGCCGTTGTGCATTTGTACTTTAAAGCAGCTTCCAATCAACGTTATGCTTTATTTAGCTAAATATGTGCAAACTGTGAATTGGTGTACACGTCGGCATTCATTCACTTGCTTCCATCGTCTGTCAGTCATTCATGTCCATAACATCACTGCCTCCACATGTTTTATAGATCTGAAGCATATGGCATATATGCTTCAGATCATGAGCTGTTGAAAGCCTTTTTTCAATACATTTTTCCTTCTTTGATCTGCCTATTTAAGATGTTTTATGACAAATTCTTATCTGGCTCGTCTTTTCTTGAGACTTAATAGTTTGCACGTTGTGGTGAACCAATCATTAGGGCAAGTAATGTTTATGAAGTCTGCTTCGTATAGTAAACTTGGATAATGTTATATCTGCCACCTCAGGAGTATTTTTCCTCGTGGTTGGATGTTGTGTATGTTTTTTACTTTAATATGGAGAGGATCCTGTGGTCATCTACTAATAGATCCTCTGTGGGAGTTCAGATCACTTATGGGACTTGTTTCATTTTTGCAGCCTCAGGATGGCTTACTTCATTTGTTTCTTAGAGTATATTGTGGAGTGATAGCTTTAACTTAAAACAGCAAATGTCACAGTTGCAGAGTTTCCATTTAAATAAAAAACAAACAAATCATATCATGCCAGACAAAGTGGCATGTGGCTGCACTGTTGGAGCGTCCAGTTCTGCATGCAGTAATCAAAAATCTCACAGATCCATAAACCTGGGAACAGATGATTTCAGTATTGAACAAAGCAATCTACAAGGAGCAGCACTGTTGGTGTTCAGTTGTAAACAAGCAGGCTGTAATTTCCCAGCGACAGAGGTCCAGCTTATTTCTTGTTGCAAAACAGGTCTTGTAAGCATAAACCCAATTACATGTTCAGTTAAAGTTGTGTTTCAGGGTAGAAACAAAAAGTAATCTTATCAGCTCTACTTTGATAAGAAGCACCTCTGAATATCAACAGACTTGAGCGTACAGATCAAACTAAAGTTTAAATGTGTCGTTTGGGGTTCAGGATTTGATGACGTGTAGCAAATAGGAAAATCTTGGTTGAGAGTCAGGTGTCAGTGCAGTCCACCATCCGTCTCTGGGATATCTGTAAACGGCTAATATTCCAGAAAATGAAGATATGTAGTATAGCTGCTAATGTTGCACCCAAGGACAAGTGAAAATATGAACAGCAACATCCCAGCTACAAAACTCCTGCTCCATCATCCTTCTAGTTAGAGATTCAAGGCTTTTAAAGATTTCCTCCAGTCAATAAAGAAATATGTGGCCTGGCAGTGAATATGTTCAGATAATATTT
This sequence comes from Zenarchopterus dispar, assembly GCA_028564865.1. Taxonomy (NCBI): domain Eukaryota; kingdom Metazoa; phylum Chordata; class Actinopteri; order Beloniformes; family Zenarchopteridae; genus Zenarchopterus; species Zenarchopterus dispar. Next base: position 13,824,731 of record JAOWBL010000007.1, on the reverse strand, counting down.
GCTTCTGGCATTCCAAATAACTTTATCCTTCACACAGTCAGGACCTCCACATTCTCCGTGCAGCAACAGCAAGGTGAAGCTCAAACTTTACAACATGCTTTTTTTTTTTTTTCCTAGCAGCAAATATTTTCACTGACAGCAGTGAATTGTATGGTAAATTACTTAGCAAGATTCATTTAATACTGTCCTCAAACTTTTATACTCTGAAGGGGAAACTCCTATAAATACATATGCAATAGAGCCAGACTCAAAGATCGGCGTGCATGCCTCGCAGAACGGAACAGTTTCATGCTAAAAGCACAGTTTGCCCCAAGATCGAGATCAGATTAATAGTAAATTTCCTCTAAAGTGCGTAAAGTGAAGCTGGGAAAGTGGTACATGGTGCCCTTTACAGTGTAATTATCAACTCTTGGTGGATTTCTGTCTGAGAGAAAAATGTCTGAAAATGTTTGCATTTTATTTTCCAGGAAATCATGACGACTAAGTATGAGATGTCAAAGATTGAATGAACGAACCATCACACCATCTACAGACAAGGAAAGCGAACACTGCAGCTGCCCCCATCTCTGGGATTTTCTGCTGGGTGGTGGTGGAGTGCAATTTCGTGGGTTTTTTTTTTTGGTTTTTTTGGGGGGTTTTTTTGGTTTGTTTTTTTTTTTCATTTATTTTTCAGAGGAATCCTGACTTCACAGACTGACACAGCAAACGGCTTCTAGGGGACCTTCACTAATTTTCCTCGTCTCTTCCAAGTGTACCAGAGGAAAGCTGTCCAAGGGTTCACCATTTCCCTCATTTGATCACTTTTGATCTTTCCAAAGAAGGTGTTTGCTTTTATGTGAAACTGTGTTTTACTTCAGTGATGTTTATATACATTTATTTTGTGAGCGATTCAGCAGTGGGCTTCGTGCAAAAAACATACTCTCAAATCTACATCAGATGTTTTCTTGGGACTATGTAGACGTTATTGATGGATTGTAATAACTAAGATAATTATACATGATGGGGAAAAATTATGAAAAGCCCCTTTTCATCAGTATATAACTGAAAATGATTTATCAACGTTATTTTTGGAGACAGAGGACAGCATTTTTTATGACTTTGTGATCGTTCTTCATGCACACATCGATCAGCCCGAACATTATGACCACCACCCTGACCAATGAGGCAGCGTCTTGGTGGGGGCTTGTTGTGGGGTGGGATCTCCACGGATTGGGATTTCACCTGTTAAATGTAGCCAGGTTGGTACTATATCTTGGGAGTTTGAAGTCTGAGTGAACAGCTCAGAGCCTTTTTGTTCTTTGGCTTCTTCCTAATCATCTTTTTTGAATCCCACTTCTGTCCTGCTGGAGGAAGGTGGATGCAGGTGTCATTGCTGATCTATGTATATACTTAAGAATACTTAAAAGAAATAAGCAAATTCAGTAAACAGTGAAAATATCCATATGGCTGAGCATCTGAAAACTCTGTTTTTACTAGAATTTAAATGAAATGGAAACTTTGAAAACTGAAACACTGACTTGGGATAGATTATTTGCTATATGCACTTTTGAGATAAAAGCCGTGCCTACATGTGATTTCTGCGTGAGGCCTAATGTGTTCAGTTACTGAGAACATCATGAATCAAAGTGTCTTTAATGTCTCTGATTGAAACGACAGTCTAAGCTCGGTGGAGGCGTGCGAGTGATGAAGCTTTTGTAAAAATATGATTAAGGTGTATCTGGGTTAGTTCTCTGCTGTAGGGGACAGGTTTGACTACTGCGTGTATGTGGGTGGACAGACTTTCTGTCTTCTGAAAAAAATGAGCAATATGCTGTATGCCTGTTGATGCCCAGTTTATTGATTCTGTTATTTATTTTGTGTTTCAAGTGTACTTATATGTTTACTGTTGGTGTGTTTACATGTGCTCCCATCTTTGTTTTTTTTTAATTGAACTCTGCACAATCTTAAAACGTACACAAACTGCAGCTTTTTTTCTTTGTATATTTCTTTATTGATTAAAAAAAAGTATTTTTATCGGATTCACAGATAGTCTTAATCTTTATTTTATTACTTTTGTAAACGGCTGATCTGTCTGTTCGTATAAGTTTAGAGTCGGTGCACTGTCATCCTCGTGTGTGTTGTCTTGAGCAAACGTAGCAGCAGAAACGTGTAATTTTGACGATCTCTGATCCTGAATTAGAACACATTGTGTGAGTTACGTGTCTGAATGAGTTTATAATGTCCCTGTCCCATATTTGTATTGGTTGGAAACCTGGAAATATTTGTGCTTATGATGGCAAGCTGTTGCTCTGTTATATAAAAGTCCAGACACCTGCAACTGACCTCGGATTATTTGTACAGATGGTTTTGGCTTATTCCTGTTATTTCATAATTCCACATTTGGAGCGATGTTTGGATAAGATGATTCGTGTTGTTTTTTTTTTTTTGTCTTTTTCCTTTCTCTTCCTTTACAGGTGTCACAAGCAACTGGACTTGAACTTTTCATACCAGCGATTTTTTTTTTTTTTTTTTTTTTTTTTTTTTTTTAAATTCTTCCCTCTCAGGAAGTATGTACATTTTTGTTCAACAGAGTCATTCCTTCATGGTCAAAGAAGACAAACTTGATAACCTGAGCAACCTCATGGTTAAATAAAATCACCATAAAACAAACCGGATGTCTTTGCAGATTTACATTTTAGATCTGAACAACTTTCCAGATAAAATGGTTACTTTCCATGTCTGATTTTTTTTTCTGTTTCCACAATCATCAGAGATGATCCACACGTCTTTCTCCACTGTTGCAAGTTAGAACTAAAACATCTTTCCAAAACTTTATTTTGGACTAACCAACCAGCAACACATCTGTTTTCAATTTTTGATGCAGATTAAAGCAAATGCATCTTTTAAATATTATTTTGCTGCTTCTTTTTAACCATCTGTCAAAGTTCAGGGAATTTCAAATGCAGAGCTCTATACCCTCTTTTCCCCTTGTTTTGTTTTTCCTTAATACCACAGTGTAAGGGTGTGAACAAGATAAGATTAACACTCTAAATAAATTCAAGCAGTTGCTAAGCAGCTATGCTTTTTATTTAACTTACTATGTATTTAACTTGATGTCATTATTTTACAAAGCTGTCTCATAGTCATTCAAGACAAAGCAAAAGCAGAAACAATACTTGCTCAAGATTCAAAGTGAAATAAGTGTCATATAATCTTTCCACAGGCTTCAATACCATGGTGAATATTTATTATACTTCAGTTATTTTGTGTAAAACTCCTCAAGTATCTGGCCTCTGTACTCCAGTCCTTTCTAGACCTTTATTGTGTATTTTATTATTACTCCCCAGCAAATGGCATGTGCCAAGTAGCTCAGCGCTCTCCATTTGTCTTCAGCCATATAATTTCACCTGAGAATGGATGACTCAGTCCAACCTCAAGCTACTTGAGTACAAAACAGGAGTAAAATGTGTGCTCCCAGTATGCATATTACTACCACAAAGCCAGGGAGTCATTTGAGTGGAGAGAGTAACATCAGAGAATGTGTTTTGATTCTCACCATCCACTCCTCTCTGGAAGCATGCAGCTCCTCTGGCCCCTTTTATTGCAATGTAAACCCCTGGATGGAGACTGAAGGGGAGGACAGAGTGAAGCCAGTTAAGAGAACATGTGTTGAGCATTAGCCTCTTTTTTGCCAACAAACAGCCACACTAAGATATGCTTTTTTTTTTTGTTTGTTTTTTGTTTTGTTTTGTTTTTGTAATGTGACAGTTGGTGTTCCTTCTATTGATGTCAACCGAAAATCCTACTAGACTGATTTCCAAGACATATGGCAAGTGCTTTGAATTGTATCGCCCATGAACTTTTGCTTCAGGGGTTACATTATTGAGCGCATTCTTCTCCTCTAGCCTTTCATCCTTTCATTCAGAAAGCCTTTTGTAGTCATCCAGCCTTCATTTATCAACTGTACTGGGGTTTGCATGTCGTCGATTAAAATTCACTCTCAACGGCTGCTGAATGAAAACAAGCAGCGCCACAAGTCCCTTTAACAGCCTGCTGTGTAACATCAACAGAGGTGCTTCTAACAAACACTGAAATGTTGGACTTATTTTATTTCTGTAATATTGAGGCAATTAGAATTCCAGAGAAACTGTGTAGCATATTGCCAAGCTTGCAAAATTGCTGTTGATTTAGATTATATGAAGAGTATTTCTGTGTAATAGTCAGAATATGAGATACATGGGAGAACAGATCAGATACAGTACAAAAACTACTGCTTAAGAAAATCTGCCTTAGCTTAATGGATGGTGTGTTAAACAAAGCAAGCTTGTACAAAAAAAAAAACAAAACTATTTACAGAATATGAGCAAAGATAAAATATTGCATACAGTATGTTATACTGTAAAAACCAATAAATTAGAGCCACAGAGCACTAATGTCATGTTGGGATGTAAAGCAAAGGTTATTGTATCAGCTCCAAGGTCTAATCCTGAGCAATACTTTACGCTTTTCTTTAGTTATATTTCATGAACTGAATCACAAAGGGCATACTGGCACCATTTAAAAAACCTGTTATTGTTATCAGGCAGCTTTCTCATGTTTCTGATCATTTTGAACAAACCTTGACCATCAAAACAATTTCTCAAAGGGAATGAAGAGACAGTTTCAGTGAACTCAGGTGCCCATTGTGCACTCTTCCTTGTTCCTCTTCAGTTTCAGGCTCCAGTCTCCCTCCTCTCCAAGCCCGCTTTCAGAAATTGTAAGGTGAAACCAGGACGTGGACCCTGGCCACATGTTTGGCCTGAAAGGTGCGGTCGCTGTACTCAGACATGTCCACGTCGACGGTGATCTCCTGAGGTCCACGCAGCTGCTGCACCAGTATCAGCTCCCCGGTCTGTCTGTCTGAACGCTGCATGACGAAGATGCCTCGGGAGTTTCCACCGGCTATGCCAAAGCGGAGGCTGTCTGGGCCCGTGCGGCCCGGGGCCGCAGCGGTCGCCATGCGGAACAGTGTGGCGGGAGTCTGCAGATTGGAGGGCAGGGACAGGTAGTGATAGGACATAGTCTTGGGGGCCAGGCGGCAGGAGCGGCTGTCCATGGGGCATGGATTTCTCTCACACTGGCTGCAGCAAAGATAGAGCATAGAGTGTTGACAACAAAATAAAAGGTATTTTCCACACTCTGTCAGCTACAACAAACAGTACAGTTGTTTATCTTTTAGGATCCTGAAGCTGTTTCATAATTACATGTAATTTGTTTTATTTTGCTGCAGCTGTGACCACATATCCTCTAAGTGCACTCCACTGTGGAGCGAGTCAGAAAGAAGGCTATCTAGATTCAATATGCACAAAAAAAAAAAAAATCTGTATGTATACTTAAAGTATAACCAGTTTAGTGTGAGTGTGTAGTCTAGAACTACGACACTGTTACTGTCTAACTCAATTTCCCGTTTTGCCCCTTGTTACATGTTTTTCCTAAATATTTATCCATCTGTTTGCTGGTACTGGAGCAGGACTTCACCACATTGATGGTTCAGTAGCAACAGACAGAGCTTTGTTTCATGCTCTTCAATGAGGCAGCTTGCTGATGACTGAGAAACAGGAATATGTCGAGTGGTAATGTCTTAAAAGAGGAAGATAGAATAAGTGAATATATAACCATATATTCACTTCATATTAGAAGAAAAAAAAAGGTAATCTGACAAGGAAAATGGCAAAACACCATGGGGAGAAAGTATAACAGGCCCATTTTCAGCCATGTCTTTACACCTCTTTTCATAGTCCTCTGGTTTTAGGGGAGGAGGAAGCCACTACTCCACTCTCCTTTTCTACATGTTGTGGCTGTTTGATATTAAATCTGACCATAATTACATAAATTAGAATCAAAATTAGTGAATACTGAATCATGCTGTATGAGAGAAAAAAACCATATCAGCAAAGCAAACTCATATAACCACACAACAAAGGAATTATTCTTTAATAGCAATTTTATTCATTTCCATTGCAATGAGGTAGCGATGGGTATCAAAACAACTGTGCCAGACTGGTACTGGTTTATACCAGCTTCCACTAAAGTACCAACAAGTGCCCAGACAAACAATAGGGGTGTTGCTAGAAAACAAGATCTGAGGGTACAGAACCTCCATGATTCAGAAAAATATTCCATTTTATATGTATGAAAATAAAAAAACCAAGTCAAGCAGTATAACTGCACATTCGTAAGCATACACAAAATGCTTATAAAAGAACCTTCTATAAGTCTGAGGAAGACTTTGACAAGGCAGCTGCTGCTACCTCAGAGCAGCCTTCCAGTGTTGATGAAATTTATCAACATAAACATGTGAACATCTCTTGTCACACTAAGGTTAAAACAATTATTAGTTTTAAGTACATAATTATGTACATTTATAATACTGCAGCAGACATGAGTCGTATACCTGCTGCAGATTTGATCGCAGATAGCAGATTTCTCCAACTCATTATTCATCAGCAGATTTTGGAAAAGCAGCAGAATGTCACCAAGTTGAGCCAAGTTTTGTCCTGCAAGAGTTACAACCCCTCACACAGGTGTAGGTGAGCGAGTTTAGGTGTGCTCTGTAGCCAGCTGTTTATAATCACTACTAAATTCTTCAATGATATGTTTTTAGCTTAAGTTTTAAATTAACATGAATGCTGTCCTGACGACCAAAGATAAATAATTTTGTATGGGTAACAATTCATATTTGTAACTGTTTGGATTCTTATATGCTTAATAATATAGTCATTTTAGCCCCCTGACTGTCTTTGTACTTTTAACCAAAACTTAACTGAAAACTACCCATTTCTCCTTTGTTACCAATTCTAAAATACAGAAAAAGAATACATATCCAACTGTGCATCTTTTCAACAAGCCACAAATTTGTTTGCATGTGACCCAACTTTAGCTCATGAAAACATTAACAATAAACTTGTTTAATATTTAAACCTCGTCCACAGAAAAATGTCTGGAGCACTTTTAATGATCTGGGATGCTCCTTTTTTCTTCACCAGACAAATAATGGATTCTACCTTCAGGCAGGGAAACTAAAAAAAGCTCTTTTTTTTCTTTCTTTTTTTTTAAACTTTCATAATTGTGTGATACTATTCAATCAACAGCACAAAAACATCCGTCCTGTAATAATTTATGAGCTGTCAAAGTAGCCCAACAGAAATTGGGAGGAATACATGGATTTCATTTTGGAGCTTGAAAAGAAGTTAAAAAAATTCTACCCCATATGATTTTTAAGATATGAGCCAAAATATAAATCTTCTTATTATATCGCCACCTAGTGGCCTGCCAAGGCAATTATAGTTGTCAGAGATCTTTAAGTGGTCCTGAATCAACAAGCCAAGTTTAGAGTCTGTGCAATGTATATTTTAACTGCCTAGACATTTTCATGGCAGAAGAAGGAGAAAAAAATAATAATCTTTACCAAAAAAAAAAAAAAAAAAAGGATTCCAGCAGCTTTACTGCTTGGATTCCAACTTCACTTTATGGATAATAAAGGGTGAGGCTGCTTCTGAAGAGAAAGTCCTCTTGCTGCAAACCAGTGTAAATGCATAGTCCCATTTTGTGCCCTAACGTTTCAATATCATTTCTGGCTGCAAAACACAAAAATGGTAAAGGACAATGACAAACAAACAGCTTCATAATGTTAGTTTACAGACCAATGTTCAAAAGTCAACATTACAGCTGTCATGTCCTTTTATATGTATTGGAGTGACTTTGGACAAGACACAGAACCCTCATAATGTGTTTTTAAAAAAGGCTACCTAAATTGGACCATTTATTTTTTCTGCTTTTGGTACCAGACTTCAGTAGTTAACGTGGTAAGTACAATATTATTTCTCCATCGGTAATAAAGGTAAAACTCCACAAATAAGCTTGAACGAAACCTGAATAACCTTTATAAGTCAAAATGTCCACCGGGAGCTCATTAATGCTTCACTGCTGGGTCTTAGTATGTAATTGCTTAATTGAAAAAAAAAAAAAAAAACTTTCTCAGTAATACATGAAAGACGTAATGATACTTTGATTTTTTTTCTTCCAGTGTTTACCAAAAACAAATTCCACACAGAAAAATCAAGAGCACTGGGTTGTGTCAACTTACAAGGGTGATGTCTTTACGTAACTGACGTTGCCATGAGAACGGGGACACTCTGGGTTGACACACTGAAAGCCTCCCCCCGTGTTGATACAAGTTGTCCCTCGGCTACAGTTGTGCTTCTGGCTTAAACACTCATCCACATCTGGAAGACAAAACAGCAAAGGCATGTAAGAATGAGAGGCAGGGAGAGGAACGTGCCAGACTGACTCCTTGCTTCCTGGTTACCACAGTCTGGGCGGGGGGTGCTCTGCTCTTTATTTGGTTCTTTTAGTTTAGTCTCCCAGGAATGCCTTGTGTCCTGAAAGTTCCTTCTACTGAGAAAAGGTGAGGTCATATGTTCCAGCGGCAGGCAGGGTAAGATTAAGGGGCTGTTTTTGAAAGATGTAGCGAGGTATGAAGCTGACTGACATCTCTGCTGAAAGCAGGAACACTGCTTCTGAAGGCGACTCTACTTACAAAAACTCAGGTATTCCCTCTACAAATATGCATGCGCTCACAAATCTCCAGCCAAAGCCTTGTAAACGAGCCTTTGTCCTCTGTTCCCCTTGTCACTCACCTTCACAGCTCCTCCCATCTGGAAGCAACTTGTAACCACTGGGACAAGAGCAGTGGTATGAGCCTGGGACATTCACACACTCATGGACACACAGCGTTCCTCCTTGGTCAAGACGGTACACTTCACACTCGTTCACATCTGTTAAGAAACAGTGAAATTATGTGCTTGTGTACACAGGACGGTGAGGAGATATTTAGAGCCTTGTAAGTAGTATATAAATATTAAACTAGGGAAAAAATAGGACTCCATCCTATTCCTATTTTTTTAGCAACTCTTCAAAATATTATCTAAGCAATTCAAACTTTACAAAAGAAAAATAAACAAAAAAGAACTTCAACCTTAAGGATGTTAATCAGCTTGTGACCTCAAGAGGATTACTTTGTTTGTCACAGACTGGCTCCACACATTGCTCTCATTTTGTAACCATATTAACGACCAAAGGAGGAAGAAAAAAAGAATTTAGCCATTCTTGCTGTAAAGTCTCTGCAACATCTGCTATCCGCCCTCCAGAGATGTCCTGAGCAGGGAACCGTGCTGCCGCAGGGAGTTGCTCTGCAACCTACCTCATTTTCCAATGAAGAGGAGCAGCAAAAGCAGAATTCCCCCACAGGGATCAATTAAGTTAACACATAATTACTGCTCACCCTGACAGATACTGTTGTCAGACGTGCCACTCATGTGGAAGCCCGCGTCACAGCTGCAGTGCTGGGCTTGGTTCACTTGGGCACATCGAGGTCTCCGGCTAAACGCTGGGTCATTCATGACGCTCCACTCAGGTGGTGCTGTGTGTGGGAATTTCAAAACAAACCCGGTTTGGACTTGCATGCAAAACGCAAATAAACCAAGCAACTCGGACAGTTCTGCGGCCCTGACCTGTCTGCGTCTGGTGCTGACAGTGGGAGCCGCTCCAGTTGTGGGGGCAGGTACATTTGTACTGGTTGATGCCGTCCACACAGGTTCCTCCATTTTGACAGGGATTACTAGTGCACTCGCTAACATCTGTAGGTGAGAAAGAGAATCACCTTCAATGTGGTTAACAAATTTAAAAAAATTTTTAAAATGGAATTTTTCTCAGCCCGAAACAAATGCATTCATATTTCAAAAGAAATAGCTGCACATTACAGATATTACCTTTCTACAGTTATATTTCTTCATATTTTTTGCTTCTTGTTTTAGAAATGAATTATACAATCTTGGGCCTTAACAGGGGGCTCTTGTGTACATGTGCATGCTGCAGAGTAAGTCTCCAGGGATCATGTAGGTTTATCACTATACTTCTGTCTGTGCTGACAAGACACAACTGTGTACTTGTAAGAGGTTTTAGATGACAATTTACTGAACATCTCTCAAATCAAAAAATTCTGAGGAGCATCTGCAGTTAATCAAAATCACATCTGCAGCCAAGACAATGAAAGAACATGAAGGCAAAGAAAATTAGGAATCATATTTGGAAAATGTGAACTGTCCATTTGGTTTGATGACTTACATTAAAGATTAAGTCTGGGAATTGTTACTACAGGTACAGGAAGATTATGCAAAAGCATCATTTATTACAGTCCATCTGTATTTTCTGAGTTAAGTGTCTAACTGTTAAGTGTCTAAGTTTCTTAAATGTTATTAAGACCCAACACTTCAGTGGCACACTTTTCTTTTTAGTGTCTTGCTATTTGACTCTTTCTTAAGCTAATAGAAATAGTGTTACATTTGTGACTGACTACAGCAAAGGGAATTACTACAAAGCCAAATGAACATATTTTGATGACATCTCAATAGGTACGAAGCACACATCCATCAAGTAGTGGATTATGTGGTATGTTTTTTTTTTCAGTGGCTGGCTCGGAAAGTTGTGCAGATGTACAAATTACGTGGTAGACTCTGATCTCTGGAACTTAGTGCTGAGGCCACAGTGCACTTGATGACAACTGGTCCCTCTAATTTCTATTTGGCTCCTTCGTGGACCACCACTGGGCCATGACATGAAAAGCTTCACTCCACTGTGACAGATAATTTTAAACTCTTCTTAGCTTTAAGGGGTTTCAGCCTCTGCCAATACTACTTTTTTTTGCCAATACGATATGACTAAATTTAGCCTTCTTATGGTGGGCTGAAAAACATGAAGAGGGATAATATTCTAGAGAGTCTAGCCCGTTTGTATTATTCTAATAGTAACATCAGTAAATGCACGCACATGTTCAGCTGAGCGTGCCACTTGGGATTTTTTAGAAATCGTACCAATGCTGTCGGCTGAAGGGGCTATCAGTAGCGTGCTTAGCATAGCTCTGTGCTATCAGACCATAGTTTGGGTATAATGGCTGTCCCTAACCTCGTCAAAGTATCAGAGAAACATGAGCAGCAGGAGAGGAGGAGGGGCAGCTTATCTTACAGTAGCCCAAGTCGTGCTGGTAATGTGGAGTAGAAGCCTGGAAGGGAAGGAACCCCACAATGGAATGCAGTACAGGTGTTTTTTCTGTGTTCAGAGACATTTAATGCCAATTGAACGAGTTCTTCATTCAGAGTGCTGACGAGCCTGAGACGCTGTAAAGAATAACTCTTTTCTTTCCCTGTTATCTATGCGTCTGTGTGGAGCTCAGCTCGGATTCTGAGCGAATGTCTCTCTGTCAAGGCACCGCTGAGGGATGGCTGGCCTACATGAGGACTTCTGCTCCAGAGTGAATAATAAAGTATTCTGGTTCTAAAACATTACCCCAAGTCATATATTATCATTAGTGGATGTGGAGAAACTCATATGGTGGAGATGTTTCAGTGGAACTCATGCTGCTGCCACACTGAAGCCTCAGTCCTCACCTGGATCCACAAGAAGCCTGGTCTTACATCTGACCAAAAGTATTTTCAAAAAGAATGAGGATGTGTGACATCTTAAAACGTCTGGAAATTTCTGTGACTTTTGCAGCAAACTCAAGCTCACCTTTACAGACTGCGCTGACACCAGTCCAGGTACCATTGTCCCTGCAAAGTCGGGTAGCAGAACCAACAAGATGGTAGCCCTGGGAGCAAGTGAAATGGACCTCATGTCCGACAAAATACTTTGAGCCAAACTTTGTTCCATGAGCAGGGGCTTCCAGGGAGGGGCAGGTGGTGGGAGCTGTGGGAGAAAGAAACAGAGCACGAGAGGAAGGCCGGTCACATGTGGAATAAGCCTTCCAACATCCTGTGGCATTCTTTGCCTGGAGATATACACGTGTCACTGGGCAGTGCCGAGCCTTCATGGGAAACAGCAGTTCAAATGCCTCATTTACAGTCAAGCAGCACAGGTCCGGCTGCTGTAATGGGTCAGCACTGCACTAGCAGGCAATCGTGATTCTGTTCGTTACGCTCTGAAAAGTTCAATGGAAGTATAAATTTGCGTTACATAACACTCTGAATGCTTTCCATTTTTGACTTTTATGGAATTGTGTCCTTCCTCCAACTTAAAGCAATGCAGCAAAATGTTTTTTATGTCATTTCTTTCTCGAGTGATAACACATTTCTCCACCTTTGGTGTAAATGTGTGTGTCATAATCTGAGCAGGTGGTGCCATTTTTCTTTGTGTCTTTTTCTGGTGACACTTTAATGCTGTAAGCGTAAAATATCACACTCTCCCTTTTTTTGCCTAACATTCTTCTTCGAGTTGTATGTTGGACTGGTCCATCACTAACAAATTGGTCTCAGGCTGCTGCCAAGCAACACAAATCTACAAATCCACTTCCCCTGTCAAGTCCTGAGCTCTGTAAGTAAGAGGCCCTAAAAACTACCCGATGTTATCCCACAAGTCAAGAAGATCTGTCTGCTTCTTTTTTGTCACTCACTGAAGAAAAATGTGTTTGGACAAATGAGTGATTTTTTTCCCCTAAAATATGGCAAATGTGTTACTTTTGAATATTCTGATGCCTCCATTTGAAAGTCTTTCACTGAAGGACTAAACAAAACCTGTCACACCACACCTATGAAACTTTGTACTGCACAGGTTGGGTATTGGATGAGTTCATAGACATTTTTCTGGGAAGTTAGCAGGTCGAACAATCAAATGTATTACATTTTAAATTTTACCTTAAATAATCTGTCTGGTTGTGGGAGCAACTTTCCACATTTGTTCTGTCCTTTTAGTACCTGGTGTCCTCTATATTGATATTATGGCATCCAACTATTTAATAATAACACAAATACACTGCATAACAACTTGAATTTAGTAATCATCCTCCATTTGATGCTATGCTAAGTCTGTTTTAAAGTCATGTAATTGCTACACACATCTGGTCATATTCTTTTTTCCCCCCTTTTTTTATTTTCTGCTAAGCTTTCTCTTGAAGCACTGATTTTTTTTTTAAACTTTTTTTTTTCTTTACTCTGGTTTGGATGCTATGCTGCTTTAGGAATTTATCCTGGTAATTATGGCACTATTTAACATCTGTCATAATGAGTAACCATGCCAACAGCAATGCTGTTTATATGCAGGAGCAGCTTATTTTTCAAAACCCAAGTAATAAGACCCCAAATCCATGTTGAAGAAGAGACATCAAGGATTTAGAGCAGGAGGAAAATAAAAGAAAGGAAGAGGAAGTGTCAATTATTTCTTTCCTCAATCATAATGGGGAATGTGAGATCCCTGGCAAATAAAATGGATATGCTTGGAGCACTTCATACAGACATACAGGGGAAATATCTGGGATGGAGTATGAAGTGTGTCACCAGGATATGGCTTAGGGAACATACTGTAGACATCAATGCCTCTCTATATGGTTCTCAGACAATACAGGAAGTAAGAGACAGCAGACAGATCATCAGGTGTAAAGGAGGAGGGATTGCAGTGCTTATTAACCACAAAAGGTGTAATCCAGGGCATTTAACCATGAAGGAACATCTTTGCACCCCACGAATTCAACATTTGACAGTGAGACTTCATCCATGTTGTCTAGCAGTTCACCTGTGTCGCCTGCTGATGCTGCATGGAAATTCAGCATCAGTCTAAACAGCTATACTCTGGAGAGTTCAACCAAGCTTTCTCCTCTGTTATACTCAAATTTAATTATCCATTTATCCACTATCTATTCCTGCTTCAATCCCGTTGAGGTTGACAGGGGTCTGCTGGTGCTTATTTTGACTGTCAGGGGGTGAAAAGCAGGTGTACACCCTGGATAGTTCACCAATCCATCGCAAGGCACGTTACACTTCCAACTGTTGTTTATTAGCTACCATTGATTAATTTCCATTTCTGACTCACTGGGACACTTGAATCAGACAGAACAATTAATGTTGTTGGTATCTTCCATGTTTCCACCTCTGATAGGTCAAAATGTCTACAGCAGAAAGACATAATGATGACTATGCTGATGATTATTATAACTTTGAAGCTGAGGTGTGTTCATAGTCTGCTTGTTACTCACCAGCTGACTGGTCATTTTGAGGTAACTTGGAGACAGAATTCTGAAGCGAAGCCAGTTTTGACTTCATGATCCTGAGGCCCTCTGTGAACCGTATCTCCTGGCCTTTCAAGAATTTCTCCATTTGACGAAGTACCCCAACCACCTGGTGCTTATCCATGCACGTCTGTTAATGAAGCATGGTGACCATTAGCAGAATCAACAGTTACAAAAGAGTGTTGGCAGAACATCTTGAAACTCACTGGATTTCCAATGAGAAAATGAGCGCTAAGGACTAAGGCTTACCTCAGAGTAATTTTGGTAAAATGCAAAACATGAGTGGTGAATAAACATTATGGTGCAGCTGTGAGGAATGATGTAATTGAAACAAAATCTATGTTATTAGTGGGTACACAGTTGTTATGGTTACAAGGAGTTTTCATTGAATTTAAAGAAATATTACTGAGATGTTTTTTGCTGTACTTGATGATACAGGAACGCACTGTGACCCTTCATTACTTAAAACTGTTGCCTTTCAATATTTTCCACAAGACTCACTGCACTCTCATGAGATACTCTAGGCCTTTCATCTTTGTTCTCTCTCTCACCTCCTTCCACTCACACTACCACAACTCTAGTGGCAGACACAGCTGGACAAAAGCTGTCTGGCAGATGTTAAGGGAACCTAAGTCTAAAATGCTGTTCCTCTGTATATTTTGTATGACTGTAGGAAGGCACATGCTCATTGGATAATCCTAAAGGGGCATAATGAAAATAGCATGGATGCCACAGGCAGTTACTTTGAGGAGAATGCTTGTCCAAGCCATTTCAGCATATCCTAAGGAAAGTGCCTCTAATCCTACCAGGAGGGTTTATTAATCACATGCTCATTACAACAATTTCTCTGAGCGGCATGCCTTAAATTCCTCCTCTGGCATTTGAGAGGCTTTGTACAATAACAGCTAGCTTCAATACATTACAACCATGGTAGCTAGATTGTCCTTTGCTCATCTTACCTGCCCCAGGCAAAGGGGAAATGCCACCATCTGACAAGACATGAAGAGGATTCATATCCAGATGCTTTTTTTTCTCAAATTCAAACAAGAAAGTAATTTTTCTATGGAATTTCATTTTCATAACAAAAGTGGCAAAAATTAAATATCAGGCAACCCTCACATGCCAGCTTGTGCTGACTGAGTGAAAAGCTCAAACAACATTCATATATATATATCTATATCTATATATATATCTATATATATCTATATATATATATATAGATATATATATATAGATATATATATACATATAGATAGATAGATAGATAGATAGATAGATAGATAGATAGATAGATAGATAGATAGATAGATA
>JAOWBL010000007.1:13696684-13796098 GCA_028564865.1 Zenarchopterus dispar | reverse complement strand
TGTGTGTGTGTATATATATATATATATATATATATATATATATATATATATATATATATATATATATATATATGACTTGTTGATTTTTTTTTTTTTGTTGGAGTTGACTATAGATAAAACTTTATCTACACAGGGTGAATACTGCAGTACTGAGGTGGTGTGTTACTTGTTTGTAATGTAAGGTAGTTTTGTTTGACTAAAAGATAAGCTATTTCCTTTTTCTATTGCTTTCATAATCCACATTGTAAATTTGCATCTTTTTAAAAAATCACGTGTACAGTGTATTTCAGTGAGTGTTTTAACAGTGATACTTCATTTCTTTCATGTCAGTGTGGATCAATAATCTGGTCATGGTTGTTTAATGCTGTTTGGCATTTTAACAACACATGTCGTCATTTCACTAATTTTTATTATAAATATCTGAAATAAAATGGTTAAACGACAGCTGTTCTTTGTCAGAAGGTGTGATCTCACCTGTCAGTGTGCATGTATCAAACAGTATTGAATAAGTTCAAATTCAAAAAGCTGATGTTTCTTATCAACACTGTCTTTCGGGTTTGAAGTTTTTTCCTTATATCTAATTATCTTTGTTACATAATGTGTCCCTTCAGGCTTTTGTTTTGAAGGAATACGTTTCACTTAAAGCCATCCTGTACATTAATCTTGGGGGCAAGGCTGGGTGCTAAAGGGTGTGACGACGTCTTCCTCAAACCCAGCTCGTCGGTTTCTGGGTTCCAGGTCTGCTGGGCTCGATGGATCTCCAGGTTTCTCTTCCACTGGAAACACAAGGCTGTGGCCTCTGCACCATCTGAGTCAGGCTCGGGCTGCTTCAGACCCTGGAATGGTGTGGAAACGTCATTTAGTAATTTGACAGGTTTTTGTTGTTTTTTTTTTAAGAGATTGTTAGAAAAAGAAACAGCCTGTAATATTTGCTACTGTTTAGTAAAATGGTGGTTAAAAACTTTTTTTGTTCATATGCTGTTTTTATGTAAGTTGTGGAAATAGATAAAGAGAGCCCAGATAGATAGTAAATTAAGATAAAATATTATGCTGGATAAATTGATTATTGAGAAAATTATTCAAAATTTTGAATGACAAAACATAAATTTATGATCTTTGAGGGTGAAATGAGGAGTCTAGCCATTTCTTTACAATAAGATGACAATGAATTATGAAGGGCTAGCCTCTTTTATTCAAAGAAGTGGAGTTGTTCAATACCTGATATTCCCAATATGTGCATCGTGGCACAAACAAAGGAAATTTCTGAATCTTTTTGGCTGAAAATTCCCCAAAGAGTTTGGAATTCCTCAGTCAGATTGTGTACAAGTGAAAGAAAATGAAGAGCAGTTTTAGCATCTGCTGGAGTGTCCAGCCAACAAAGTTCACCCCAGAACTTGGTGTCCAGGAACCAAGAAGGTCTCAAAGGATTTAGAAACAAAAATTCTCTGCTGCGTTGGTTAATGTTGTTCATGAGTGTATTATCAGAAAACCTCTGAACAACTGTGTGCATAAGTCTGCAAGGACAAAGATTGGATTTCATGTAGATCATGAAGCCCTATGAAAGTTTTCTAAAGATTACATGGATGACTACAGGGCTGTAGTATAAAAGAAAATCTTTGTGCTGTCTTTTTAAATAAATTCATCAAAGAACTCAGTAAATTTTAAGCAACACTGTTTATATACCTTTTGTGCAAAGCAGTAGCCTAAGATAATCTCAGATAAATTAATTCTTATGGTATCATATTTATATTTACTGTAATGCAGGCTGTTTCTGCAGCGTGGACCCCACGGAGGACAGTCTGGAGAAGATTTTGAGCATTCTTTACCAGGATCTCATCAGACGATTTGCACCCAGGTGTTACAGCATTGACACTATAAAAAAAGAGAGAAGTGCAAAAGTCTCGGTAACTATCTGTCAGTCAGTGCTGAGTGCTGAGTGATAGTCCTGGTTGAAGTCCACTGACCTGGAGATGATGCTGAGCTGATTGGTGATGGTGAGAATCTGCTCAATTATGAGGGAGAGTTCAACTGTACACTGTTTATCGAGGCTGTGGTTGGCAATGACTCGAATGAACTGAGTGACCGACTGGCATTTGGAGATGACATCTTTGGCTGCAGTGACAAATGCTTCTTTGTTCTAAAAATACAAATAATAATCGTGGATAAGCACATCTGCAAATATAAAGGTGAAAGCACTAAAATGACCTTCTGTGTTTTATACCTGTATTGGCCCTCTCTTCTTCAAGTATTGTGTCATGTGACATATTATGTCGGCCATCTTCCTGGTCACCTGCACGATTCTGTTGTCTTTGGGATCCCAGCTGTCGCTTTTTTGTTTCAGAATAAGAGATGTGTGGCTCAGAGAAGGAGCTTCTTTGTGCACTGCAGATGCTGCACCATCCTGCAGAGAAAAGCCAAGGCAGCATTTATTTTGGCATCAGTGAATAAATGAACCATAAAATGTTGTCAATCTTTAGATACCTACATCTTTTTCCAGATGTTCATGTTCATGTCTGGCCACATCTGCAGTGTTCACATTCATTTCTGGAGCATTTACAGTTTCTCTCTGCATCTTTGTCTCAGGAAATTCCACTTCTTTGACTTTAGGTGGCATCATAACCATAACTTTGCTGATGTCCTCAGGCGCTCTGCCCTGTAGGCCAGCCTTGATGTGCTCCTTGGCCGCCTGGTGAATCCCATCCTGTTTCTTTATCTCCTCCACCACATAGTGAGCTTTTGCTGACCAGTACTGTATGTGCACATCCAAAGTGAGTGTGTCACAGATACAGTGAGTCTCCACCATGAGCCTCGCCCTGCTGATTATGTCTGAGACCTGAAAAGGGAGGTGATCGCTGATAGACCTCAGATTAGAGCGAGCATGCGGGTCACGGATGTAGTTTAGACAATCTTGCAGTCTTTTGGTGGCAGTTTTGACATTTTCAACAAGTGTTTGAGCCGTGTTTTCAAATGCTTGCTCTGTTTCCTCTGTGTTTGTCTCTCTGAAGTGTTCAGCAGCCAAATGAGCGATGCTAACAATATTCTGAAGTGCAGTCTCGTAGTCCATGTTTTCTTTGCTCAGCCGAGAGGAAAGCACTTTTATTTTAATCAAAAGAAGTCTTTGAAAGAAGACAGATTTTGCAAGTTGCATCAAACTTGGCATTATATCGCTTTCTTCTGCAGCTCTGAGATATACTTGAGTCAGTGTTTTTAGCTCATCTTGGTAACTTGTCAACTGTTTTGATTTGTAAGCACTTCTGCAGTTAAGGCTGGTGAGCCTTGCAGCCTCTTGGATTCTGAGGGAGTTCTCAGACAGTGCTGAGAGCTGTTTCTGAGGGCTGAATGGGTTCGTTGCAGTTGATGTTCCTATAATTTTATCCAGAGAATTCAATAAAATCTGAACAGAGAGACCCCATTGGATACAAAGTCCCTCCAGCTGATCTACCTGTGTTTCCAGTGATGTGGAAAGCTCTGCCAGACACCTGGTGCTGTTCTGGGCTTTGCTCAGCTTGCTGTGTAAAACGCTGAATCTTTCTTGACCGTCAGCACGTAAATTTACATCAGATGATGTCAAGACCTGGACCACATCAGCACACAATGTCATCACTTCATTTAGTTTCTGGGCAGCGCTGGCACCTGTAGAAGGCAGATTTCCTTGCAGTTCGGCATAAACTGCGTGATACCACATTCCAGCTGCTGGCAGAAGAACCCTTCTGATGTTGTTAATGAGGTCACAAAACTGGTTGCTGTATCTGTAGATGCTCTCCGTGCTCATTGCTGAGCCCATTGCCGTCTCTTGTGCAGTCTGGACGAGCAGTGGGGTCAGTGACACCAGCTCCGCTCTAAAGCTTTCTAGGGTTTGACAATCAACCGC
The DNA here is from genome assembly GCA_028564865.1 of Zenarchopterus dispar. NCBI lineage: Eukaryota > Metazoa > Chordata > Actinopteri > Beloniformes > Zenarchopteridae > Zenarchopterus > Zenarchopterus dispar. The sequence goes on along the minus strand of JAOWBL010000007.1, from coordinate 13,792,227 downwards.
GTCGACAATGACTAAAGCTTCCTTTGATGCTTGGGCGTAACAGTTTGACAGCTCGAGAACTCTAGTGCAGGCCCGGTTAAGCTCTGACACGTCTTTCCCTTTAGTCACAGTCACAACTTCATACAGCAGGGGTAAAAGGTCAAAATCAAGAGGCTTGTGGATCATCTTAGGCTCATCCAGGACAGCTGCCGTCTTTAAATCATCGCTGTCATATTTATGAGCTAGCTCTGCTTCCATCAGTTCCACGTCTAAGTGTTCCTCCTTATGTTTGGTTTGAGAATCCCATCCCATAAGTTCAAAAACAGGAGAACCTGAGTCCTTTAACACATGACCCAGGTTCATCTCACAGGTGCCCATGACTGGTAAAGATGACTGTGAGATTTCAGGCTCACGCGCCGCCTCTCGCAGCGGGCTCAGGAGATGTGGGTGCTGATGCCCATCCAGTCCCTCTCTAAGAACCTTAAAATTCTGAATGGCTGCAGAAACATTGTGTGTAAATGTAGAATACACCTCCACATTTAGACTGGGACCAAGAAGCATGCCTTTGACTGACTCCATCACTTTAGTTTGACTTGACTGAACCTGTTTCAGTAGGACCAGAAGGCCGTTTCTGTAGATTGGGTTATCACTTCTGTCCAAGTGCCTCCTCACTGAGTGAATCACCAGCTTCATGTGGCAAACTAGGTGTTTTGAGTGTTTTTCAAACAGTTTATAGCTCTGTTCCCTGTACGCCGCATCACAGCCATGACGGTCGCTCACTATCTCATCAATAGCAAGACTGGTGAACTCCCTCGGATCAATGACATCACTGACAGCATCCTGCAGCTGAACAAGCTCCTCCTCCCATTTCTGACACACGTCATGAAGCTTTTGAACCGTCTGCACTGAATTATCTGCCAGCTCCAGCGACAGAGGTGCTATTCGAGCTCTTAGCCTGATAAGACATGCACGTGAGTTCTCCACATTCTCCAAACTCTTTGCATCTACAGCAAGCGCTGAGATGAAGGTTACCACTTGGACAATCCTGTCAGTGCATGATATGAAATCCTCAACTAATGGCTGAATAAAGGACAGATCCTCATTTTCAGTAGAATCCATAACCAAAACCTGAGTTGCTGTGCTTCGAAGTTCATCAGCCGTAGAAGATGCTGTGAGAAATGTGTCCAAGAGTTGATAAAGAACTGTATCTAGCAAGGCTTTGTCAAGCATTTCTATTTGCTGGACCAACAAGGTGCAGGTCTTCTCAAAGCTTGGTTTGGACTCATCAGGATCGTCTGAGGAACTTAAGATCTGTTTTATGTCAGCCCAGAACTGAAGAATGTGACGGCAGTAGCTCACCATCCTTTGCTGAGACTCTCTTTGAGAAGAGTTTGCCACAACCATGCAGTGGAACACAACATCTCTTACCAAGCTGTCCAGTCTGCTGTCTTGAATTGAGGCAACAGAGGAAGTTGTAAGTAGCTGCAACAGACTATCACGCCTCTCAGTATAATATCCACATGGTCCCAGTGGTGCTCTGTTGCTCTCACTCCTAAGAGTTACACAAATGTCTCTGATGGTGCTTTGCACCTTGTCCAGGATGTACCTTTTGGCCGCTTGGGCTTCCTTACTTGTGGGGTATTTGATGGTGGTGCGCATGGCTGTGTGCAGCATAGAGATGCACTTCCTCAGAGTATCCAAGGAGTCAAGAAGCTCTTCAGTTTGTCTGGGATCCTGTAAGGAATTAGCTCTGTCCAGTGTGAGTCTATTGAGGAGAAGCAGAGCTTCAGAAAACATTTGGAAAGATCTGAGCAGAGACTCGATGTCTGAAGAGGAGTCAAGCTCAGACAGAAACTCCAGGACCCGATCAGCAGCAGCCAGGACTCGCCTTACAGTAGCATCGTCGTCCACCAGCAGGACCTAGCAGCAGACAGATAGTTTTCAGTTCTGCACACACATTTTTAACTAAATCATGGAAATCACAGCTTACTTTGACTATTCCCAAGAAGATGTTTTGCGTCGCAGTGATGAGCTCCTCTTTGTGCTCACTCAAACTGGGCTGGATGCTGAGTTTCTGAGCTGCCAAAAGCACATGCTGTCCAGACACAGAGAAGGACTCGAGCAGGGACGACATCTCTCTCTGAAAAACTTCATCATCTGTTTCACTTATTTGCCTAAAAGTGAAGAGTTTAAAGTTTTTCCGATAACATAGCACCAAATGTCATTACTGAGTAAAAAAGGAAATGAAGCCACATGTTGGTGTGAGGCTTACATCTTCAGGTGGCACATACCTGGAAGCCACTTCTGCCATGTTCTCAGTAGCTTTAGCCACAGCCTGAGCTGCTGCCTCCAGGTGACTGAACTGATCTGGTTCCTCTGCACCGTCACACAGCAGCACCAGGAGGCATAAATGACTTGCGATTGGTGCTACCACCTTCTCCACAGCTGCGGTCCTGACGGATCCAAACTCCAGCAATGAAGACATAGTTTTGACACTCAAAAGAAAGTGAGCTGCTCATTTTATTGTGATGTTTCAGCAGCAGCCTGTGTGGTAGCTCTATTAATGATTCATACTGGTTTCCAAAGTAGTTGGTGCTCAGTTTCAGTGTTTCATAGCAACAGCTGCCATCTGATCAACCTAAGTGAATAAGCAACCATCATGTAAGGTGAGGATTCAGAATAAAACTGTACTTTTTATATTTTGACAACCATCCCGGTTTCGACACACCACAAGAACAATACTTTCTGGTAAAACACAGAGGCACCAAGTATTTCCCAGCTGCAATTGATTATGGCCTTAAATATTTTAAAAGCCTGTCTCAAGATGACCATCATAACCAGCTTTGGCTATAAATCCCAGGGTATGGGGCAATAGTTTATGCCATACACTTATGATATACACTCTATCCATCCATCCATCCTACACAGAGTCATGGGTGGTGTATTCCAGCTGTCATCGGATGAGAGGTGGGGTGCACCCAGGACAGATCACCAGTCCATCCCAGGGCCACACAGCCTACGTTTACACTAGAAACCCTGGGGCTCAATTCTGACTTTTTCCTGGTGACTGTTCACATTACTTTTTAAATATGACCTCTGCCAGACTCCAGTGTGAACTCGTCAAGGCCTTGATTTAACCTGTATGTGCAACAGAACAACATGACATCTTACACAGCATGCTATGGACTAAAGTAAACAGGAAAATGTGCTGACAGATGAGGTTGATGGTGGGTAAAAATGGAAATAACAGATGTGTGTTGACTGATTCCCCCAGCCCCCACCTCCAGTGGTTATTGTGCAGGGTAAGCAGGCAAATACTTCAGAATGTATTGATGAGGAGAATGAAAGGAGCATTAAATTAATGCTAGATGTGTTGTTTAGAGCTTGTACCTCTGTTGATAAGTCATCTGGATTATTTTAGCCATTTCCCACACTCAATTTTTTTTTTCCATGCATGAAAATCACCAATGTCAACCAAGGACTTCACATGGCATTCCAGTACAGGCTGTACAGCTGTTCAGAGGGAGGTCGCATTTCAAAAATTTAGATCTGCACGTGATTTATTTAAGTGGTTGAAATCTGATCCAAAAAGATCAGATTAAATGTGTATTTTACTGTTCACAACAATCAATCCAACACAGCTTTTTTCTCCAAATTGTCATTTTTTAAAATTATGCTAAGGATTTGATAAAATTATAATTATAGCGAATAAAATATAACTTTTATCCTCAACACTGAATGTTACTGCAAATATTTTCAATACTACAGAAACCAGCTGCATTTCTCCCGTCTTACGCTGCCAGTAGAGAGCACCATACTATGTAAACCTGCAGCAAACTAGTGCTGCAGTCCAGTTGATGAAACAAGCACACAGGGCTCAGAGATTTCACTGTGACATTTATTGACAGATAAATCCACAGCTCAAACATGACTTTAAACACCAAACATACAGCACACGATAATGGAAATGATACTCAGTGACAGTAGTATACTCAGGACAAAACCCCACATAATGATGTGATTAACGGTGACAACAAACACAGAATCATCACAGTTACGCTTTTACAAACAAAAAGTCAAGTGTCGGTTTCTTGCATATGTGTAGCGTAGCACTGGTTTAGGTGATGCAGGGGGCAGACGTGGATGTGCACAGTACATACAGTAAGAATCATACAACCCAAGAAAGAGTGAAGCAACCAAAATGATCCATAAAGTGACTTACTGTATAAACGGGGAAATAAATGACTAAAAATATACTTTTATTGTTTGGCGTTACATGTTTAAATTTTACTCTGGTTTGTGCAAAATTATCCTTTCATGTCATCCCTCTTTGCTGTGTATCTGTGCTAAAATAATCAAATATTGCCGCATGGTCAATCATAACATCTTTGAAACTGACACGTGGTGTATCAGTTATTTTTCTTTTCCATACTCTTTTGAAATCAGCGCATCAAATATATAAGTAGTTAATATTCTGACTTCTTTTGAGGGCCTTTCATTCACAATATACTTCACTGTGTTTCTATAGACAATGAAGCTTCACATTCAAATTACTCGTAATAAAACATGGGGAATAAATCAGAGCAACTTGAAAGGAGACAGACTTTTTTCGGGCGCTGACATCCCTCCACTTCGACTTAAAGTGAGCTTTTCATGTGAGCCCTACAGCGCTCGTTTCAGTGAGGTGACTGAGTACAGCACATTCCCACTTATTTTTATAGCATGACTCAAGCCAGGTCCTGTAAATTTCTGTAGGTAGACCCTTTGCTGGCTTTCATCTGTCCACGGAGATCTTTTTTTCAATCACATTAAATCCCTACGCAGACTAACAGAACTGTAAAATTAAGCATGTTTTTCTTGGGTGAGGTCTGGAAAGGTTTTAGAAATAAATCATTATCAAGTTCTGTTATAAGTAGCTTACAACACAATCAAATAAAAAACTTTCACTTGAGCTGGAAACTGAGCAAATACTTCCTCAGGTATTTTGCTCTACTGTACATAACTGTATCTGAAACACTGAAATTAAACATTTACTTATATCATGACCTAAAGACACTTGTGCACAACTCGGGTGAAAAGCAGATCAAATCTTAAAAATCCTTAAATGTGAATGGCCATTTTGACTTCATGACATTCGAGTAATTTTTTTGCATTTCAGATGCTGCAAATAAACTGTTATTGGAGAGGTGTACAGTGCCGTAAATGACCACATTCAGAGCAAGGTCCTATAATGCTCTAGGAGACTTTGGACTGAACTTTCAGAGCTTCTGACACGACATTAGTGGGTAACACGAGAACTGTGCCTTTTTATGCACAAAATTAGCTCAAGCTGATTTTCTGTGGAAGGGATGGGGAGTCAGATGTGGAAAAAAAACAAACAATATTTTATAAGATGGAAAAAGTACAAGACAAATACAATCTTTGGCTCCCAGTAAGTGGGATGAGCTGAATATACAAAAAATTCCACTCTTAAAATATACTGGACATATCTTTGGCACAAAAAGGTAAAGCTATGGAGTAAAGGCTTTCATTCTTATCAAACAATCAGTGCTTTAAAGAAAACAAACTGTAGATACAGTATGCTTGTAATCGGCTTCAAAACTCTTCTCAGAGCTCAGTTTTATACAATATGGCTTGAAGTGTAAGTATAAAAATAAATTTGCTATCTAACACAGCCCTGAGGGTTTTGTTGTCCATCAGTACTCATGCCGTCCACACATCCCCCCAACAGATGTGTGGGTCTCCATCAACAGCTCCACTCCACTGGCCGGGAGTTACCTCCTCCGAGATTATCTAATTTCCACAGCAAGTGTCCCCCTGCAAGCCACACTGTCACCTCAGAAGCCCGTTTCCTGGACCCCCCTCCCCTTGCCCACATAAAAAAAAAAAATATTGAGTCTCCAGAAAATATGGAGAATATTCTTTTCTTCCACATATGGAAGACTTGGAGAACCTGGTGCCACTACGGGTGGCTGGGCTGCAACACCCTGTGCTACTGGATCCGTGTTGACCCAATCCCTAATGTCACTGGCTCCTGCGGGACCCTCATCCAAAGTCTCAGTGGTTCTTTTCCATCCAGTCCCAGCTTTCATCGCTGTCCTTCCTGTTCTTTTCGGCCTCGATGATCTCTCTGTAGCGCCGACGGAAGAATCCCATCTGCCAAGCGAGAGGAAAGACAATGCGAGTGGGAACAGAAGTGCACATGTGGTCACATCTGACTGCAGGGAACAAGCGGTAGTTTTGGGTTTCAGCTCATTAACCGCATGACAACTTTCAAGAGAACAAACAATCAAACCAAAAAACGTCATTTTTACACATTAGACTAACTGCGCCTTTCTGTTTTCATTCTTTGGACTTAGCCACACTTATTGGAAGTTCTATTTTTCTTGAAGACATAAGATTTGTCAAAATCCTGCTTCTTTAAAGTGGACAGGGTAATTCTGAATGTCTTTAAATTGCTACCAGTCAAAGCTTCTCTAAGAAAGTCCCTTGTCTCAGCTGCTTTATTACAAAAATAATGTAATTTTAGATCAAATAACAAGTCAGAACCTGAGGTTACTGTGATGGATTATATCTTTAAGTGAAACATCAGAAACTGATGGAAAACAATAAATGTCTGGGGGGTAGAAAATCAGTTGAAAACATTATGACATCTTATTCACAAATATGGTGGAAGAAATGTCTTGTTTCTTTAAGAATACAATACTGCATACCCGTTTACATTACACACAGCTCCAACATGCATTTAGCAAGTGTAATATAAAGGAGATATAGAGGTATGAAAAGACTCTTGGAGTGTGTCTAAACACATGCTGCCTTTTTCACTACGACTCCATTCATTTATCTGCATTTGGCTACTAAAGTTTATTGATATAAACCTGTGCTCTCCTCAGGCATTTCCTGAATAGAGCAATACAGGACATGTGCCGCTGTTGTAAGTGGGGTTTATTTTGGCAAGGTCTGGGGACCTGGGGAACCGAGGGGGATGTATCCCTGGACCAACATTCCAAGGTTTAGTGGTGGTATTCCCAGTGGAAGACCAAGCAGTGAAAAAGAAAAGGAGTTCTGTGCTAACAGGGCCTCTGGATATCAGTGTAATTGCCATTTCCCCTTTAGATTCCTCTTTCATGTGAGTGATGTGGTGTGAATTACTGTCCAATCTGTGATTTGTCCTTTTCATGGCTGTCAAAGGCTCTAAGAAAGCTCTCAGGCCCACATCTTTCCTTGGCTTCCAGCTGGCTCTATTCAGCTGGATACTGTGTTGACATCTGACCAGCGTTAAACACATCCTGCTTGGCTGTGTTGCGTTATCTGGTAATGAAGCTTTTGTACATTTTAAGGTCAAAAATATCCAAAACAGCACGTGAGGTGGCTTACCTTCCAGAGCAGCACAGCTAACAGCAAGAAGATGAGGATTCCCACCAGCAGACTGATGGCGATGATCCAGCCGACTACGTAACCCCGCGGCTCCTGACTGTGGAGAGCCTCAAACACAAGCTGAAACACAGCGAGCTTCAGTGAGTCACACTCGAATAGGACACACATGCACAAACACACAACAACACACTTTAGGTCAAGCACTGTCGCCGATGCAGAACAGTTCATGTGCTTTGATTATGTTCTGAAACCCCGGCTGGGTTCAAGAGGAGCTACAGGTGAGTGTGAAATCAGACAGGAGGAAATTCAACGAACGGAATTGTGCAGTACTCTATTATCATTCAAGCAACATAAATACAGTTCTTAATGAAAAATGAATTTTAATTTACACTCGAGTTCAGTAGATGCACCTAAGACAGAAAAGGGCAGGGTTTGCTCTCCATGCAACAACAACTCGAAGCACAAGCTGAACTCAGTTTATTTCAGGTAATAAGTGGTCTTTTGTGGAGCTTTTGAGACAAGTCAGATTGTTGGTCTGTGCTCTGTTTCAGTGCAGACTGAGTTATTTCAGTGATGGACTGCCGTGAAAGTCGTTGGTCAGATATATGGTCCACAGAGGGGAAGGTTCAATGACTCTGATGACCCCTAATGACTCTGACATTTCATCTGGGGATCACTTTGGTTCAGAACAAAAAAAAAAACCTGTTAAACATATGAGATTCCCATCAACGCAATGCATGTTTGTTCATTTTTTCAACATGTTTTCGTCAACGACAGACCAAAATTCAACCACAAGTTTTCTTACTTTCTTTTTATGCAATAATGTGTTAATATTTTTTGTTTTTGTACAAAGGTGTTTATGTTGGCTTTTTGTTATTACATTTTGCAAACTGCACACAGTTTGTGTGCAGTTTGTAGTGTGCTGTAGTGTGCAGTAAAATCTAACTACAAATTAGAAAACATTTGGAAGATATGGAAAATGCTAATTAACCTGATAATGCCAGATGTTTCGTATTTGATACATTAATTTCTGAGACTATTTTTAATCATCAGTTCAGGAAAACTTAGTGCTAATAAAGAGGAGAAACAAAATTATATTTCAGTTATTTTCCCAAACACAAATAATATCAAAAGATGACTGTAATGATGAGTTGGTACAAAACAACGTTATCCAAAAATGGCTGAGTCTTAGAGCAGCAAAACTGGGAAGAAGATATTCATTTTGTCGACAAACGTGAGAAAATCATTGAAAGGTTTTAAAACAATGCCTTCATAGAAAAAGAAAGAGGGTTGGTAGGCTGTAGGAAACTACCAACCCATCCACGAATGTCTAGGAACTCCAGATTTCGTATGAACTGGGAGATTTGTACAAACCCAAACGTTCGTAAGAACCTTGGTGATGGATGCTTTAGATCTATGTCACATAAAATTAGTTAGCAGGCTTAAACATCCTCATATAATACAACATTCCCCTTAAATTTCCATGTTTAAAGCTCTGATGAAAAACCAGTAAAGGAACTGACTTACCAAATTAAAGCTAATAAAAAGTCTTTTGTCATGAGGCAGAGAGCACATATTCAATATTTCACCTCTTTTATTCCCTGATGGTTACATCTTCGTTGCTGGTAAATTAAAGCTCTGATTATTTATACGTCTGCTTGTTTGTGTTTAAACTGATCTGTGTCGCTCCTGGTAGACTGTTTAGTCATTACTACTACAAGATGGATACTTTTGTGTTTGTATCACCAGTTCTTTTTTAAACACTGCACTGGCAAACCAGACACTTTAATCTGTCCTGTTTATGATTCCTGCCCAAACACTAATATATAAGAGGCAATCTGTTTGATTTCTTGAGGACTTTATTTGAAACATTTCAGCATTATATAACAGCAAACAATACACTTTCCTTTTCACACTGAATTTTCAGGCTTTAAACTGATGTTTTCAAGCCCAGAATTGGGAAAAGTATGAAAACTATTCTTTGGGAACGCTTAAAAATATCCTGACATTTCAACAAATTAGAGCTATTTGGAATTTTTTCCCATGACATGCATGAACAGGGACCTGCTGGATCATCTGTCACTGACAGCAGACTCAGCTGCTCACTGGATTAAATAGGACTTGACTACAGTGGAGCAAAGTGGCAGGCCATGATTAATTCTGCATGAGTGCAAGCATGTAAACACAATTCATTTAAATCACTTTCCAGTGATCTGATTACTATTTATTTGACACCTACCATTACTTTCCTCTTGTATGTATACTCATGTGGCAATAAAACAAGCACATTAATGTTCGTTTTAGGCTCTTTGATTCTTCTGCAAACAAGCCATTTCCAGTGCGATTGCTATGAATGATGTATTGCACCACAGATGGTTTTCATGATCGTGTTCAGGCTTTAAATGGTGAACAACAGATTCAGTAGGACCATGAAACTGATTAGTTTTTTTCTTTTTTTTCAGTCTTAAACAAAGGGAAACCCTGCCCATTTTCTCATACATCCCATAATCCTGCATTATAGATTGAAGCATAAAGAGTTCAGAGGTGACTAAAGAACTGAACAGGCTCTGATCTCTAACGTGGCATGAAACTACAACAGTTAGTTTAAAAAAAACAACAAGTGGTCAAGTGAAGATTAATCTTGCTGCTGAAGAGTGTTCCACATTAACACTTCCCTCAAACACTGTGCTCTTGAATCTAGCTGTGGTTTTACATGCCGAGACATCTAGAGTACGGAAAAGATGAAAGCTCAACAGGTCATTCCTTTTTTACTCTCACTTTCCCAATTTAGCTTCTCCACTCACCCGACATGAACTCCACTGACCTGAACTCTGCATTTCTAAATTTGTAATGTGCGTACTTGGAGTAAAAACATTCGGTCTTATGCGGGTTTGTTTACATGTCATAGTTGATAAAAACCAAGCTTTTTGTTGTTCTGCTAACAGGTAGAGTTGCTGTGAGCAGCACAATCAGGGACCACAAATCATATTTGTAATGTGTACTCTGGCTTGCAAGGTGTCCTGAGAGAGGACATAACAACGTTTGCTAAAACCTCAGAGGGTAATAGTCGCTGGAATGAGCACACTCTCTCAGAGCTGAGAGAGCGGACTTATTCGAAGCAGCTCTGACTTTTCAGTGCACCACTGGAGCGCGGGGTCAGCCGGGCTGCAACCCAGTCAGCACCTTAATCGCTCAAGTGCTACTGCTGAGTGCACGCTGGGTGCTCAATATAATTGTCAAATCTGATCTGGTGGGCCATTCAATCACTCAACAAACAACAGCAGGGGGAGGGTCTGTCCTTGTGTACAGCTGAGGTCCTCGAAAAAAGTCAAACCTCACAGTAAGAGCGGCTGAGCCCCCAGCTGTGCCCTGTACTCACATCCTTTATGACGACTTAGTGGAGCACTTTAAAGGCTCAAATTATGTTCAATCACAGCAAGACAACAATAATATTCTTATTGATAGCCCACTCCCCCCAGAGTAAAAGTGGTGGTTTTCAGTCGTCAGGAGAATCTTCCACACCACAGTGCCTTTGAGCAAGACATAATCTCACCATCGGCAGCAGTTCCATTCAAAAACCATGCTTGTGAATTTTGTAAGTTTTAGAAATCCAGACTGAGCCAGGACAAACAAGTTTAAAGATCAGCTGATTCAAACTCATTAAAGAGATCCTTCATCACTTCATCACAAACCAAAATATGTTTTATCTTTATGTGGAGAAATCCCCAACCCTGTGTCTTTCTGATTTCCAGAGTTATTTATCTGCTACTTTAAGAAAGTTACAACAATTGAGTTCTAAGTTCAAATATTATTGAGAGGAAAGCCTTCAGCGTGTCCTGAGAACAGTGACCTGTCTCCAGCACAGTTATTAACTAACCTCATGGATTTCAGTGAGACGGCATGTCTATCTATAAAGGATATCTTATCTTATCACAGAAGTACTGTATGGATGAGAGGAAAATGAGTTTACAGAAAAAAATGGACAAGTCCTCGCTTAGATGGACTTCTCGGGGACATAGACCTAATCTGCAGGAAGGCGAATTCTGTGTTTGAATAGCTTCATGTCAAATGGGTAACATCAAACCTTAGGAAACCTCTGAAGTCACACTTGAGCAGAACCAACTCAGAAAACAAAGCAACGCAAAATCTCTTCACACACAGCGATTGTGCCATATCAGCACAAAAGAACGTAGTTGTCGTTAAATTGCAGCTGCTCCCTATTGTAAACTCACAGAGAGGAAACGGAAGCAGCGCCACATCAGTGTGTGATTACACATGACCCACTGGCATCACAAAGTCCTCTGAGTGACAGGAGTGATGTCTGCTTTGATGTTGACTTGTATTACATATAGAGCTCATCTTCCTTTTTTCACCCCTGTTACTCCTTCCCAAGGCGTTACAGAGGCGTGACTAAATGTTCCATTGTTCTGCCTCAGGGTCTCACACACACACACACACACACACACACACGCCACAACATATGGGAAGATATTCTGTGTATAAGGGGCTATAAAATGCAAAAAAAATAACTTTGCTTCACTTTCAGTTTTGCCTTTTATACAGTAGAGTTCGCTATCTCAGATAAAACAGACCAATACATACTCTGATATTTCCATTAATTATGAACTATAGTAAATGGGAACATGCAAGCATGGCTGCATATGAAATGTCATATAAAGATTCAAAAGTACAGGTAAGCTATCTCACAATACTGCTAATTCTAGTAAACATTCAATGATATAGTTTAAGAGTATGGTTTAAAAGTTCATCTTTCCGAAGTATTTCATCTGGCTCCTTGGTACTGAAATCATTTTAAAAAGCACTGACTGCTCTTTAAACATGCTCTGAAGGCACATAGTAGACCTAAAACTCAATTTTTTAAAACATACATGGCAAAAGATAGACAAAGACAAAAAGAAATGTTAATATTGTCAAAACATATTTAGGCCATTTGCAGTTAATTTACATTCAAAGTGTACTCACAGAGATTTCATCTGGCAGGCCATTAGGTACCTCCACTGCCCTGTCATTTACTTGTAAGCTGCCTCTTGTCACAATTTGGATCACAGAGGAGCTATCCTGCAAATGGAGAAAGAGTGGACTGCTGTGTTTTTTTTAATTCACAAGAACAAGAAACATAATTAGCTGAATTTGTGACATGTGACTTACTGTCTTCAGAATCTCAGTGTTGAGTAGAAGTTTTATATCTATGCTCAAAGCTTCATCTTTTAACTGTGGACCCAGACTGCAGGAGATGGTCATGCATGCTCTTCCAGGCCGGTCACAGTCCTTTAAAAAAAACAAAAAAAAACAAAACAGTGGATTTGAAAAGGGGTGACAGAGACGTGCGATAAGCAGATGCTGCACTCATGAAAAAGGAAACAAGAATCCTCACAGGAGGTGACTCTCAGTGATCTCTGAAATGTCACGGTGCAACAAGGGGGCTGCGTATTTACCAAGACTTTCCGTCCGGATTTGGAGAAGAAAACAAATATGGAGTGGAAGATGCTCTCTTTGTCCTGGGGGATGGTGCACGGTGTCGGGTTCCTGTGAGGGGTGCAGTTTCCTCGACCGTCAGCCACCTGAAACAGCAAAGTGGGACAGAAAGGTAAAAGCCCATTGTAGCATCATCTTTGTACTATTCAGAAGTATTAAAAAAAGTAATCAAAACATACTCATGTGTGACCTGGGTGTGGAGGAAATCAGGCATTTTATCAAGTTTGCAAACTTGGATCACAAAACTGTCGACGCAGTAATTTTGTTGCTATAAACGGCCCAATCCCACTATAGTTATGGCTCTCCAGGACTCAACAGGAAGTTCTCCCAAGCAACAGACTGGTACCCCTCCCAGACAGATTTCCCATATGGAGTGATTTAGAGGTGTCTGCTTTAATGCCTAACCCCCGGGGAGCACTTCCCCTTTCCCCTCTCCTCTGACCAACCCGATTTTCTCGAGGTAGAAATCTCCCCTGGACTTCCTTGTGTGCTCCGCTACCTCCCTGCACGTTGGCCTTTTCCTGCTCTGCGCTCTCATGTCCTGTGTGGCTGCTGCTATCACTGGTGTAGAGTTTTGCAGATTGCTCTACTAACTGTATTAACTTTAACCTGGTAAAATCTCCCCTTAGAACTAAATATTCACAGTAAACATTAACGAGATGTTTTTTTTTAAAGGGAGAAAAACTAGAACCTTTTGTGTAACATCAGAAATTGGTATGTTTTCTCAAAAAATAAAATTAAACGTAAGGAGTAAGAATATATGCCTATAAAACTTAAATGTGCAACTATTACAGGCTGGACAAAGTTAACAGTGTTCATGATGTGTACTTTCAAGCTTGAGATGGCATGAGACGGTAGCCAGCTCTGCAGGTGTCCCATTCCCATCTCGTTGAAGCTGTCTGATCCCATGAAAGTGATTCCAGATGGACTCTGGGAGGGTGGGATACTCTGACACTGTCTCTCCATTCACAGTAAACACAATTAACAGCTTGATCTCCCCCTGACCTACCTACGTGAGTGGAGCAATGCAAGGGTTAAGAAAACATGCAAACCCAGCGAGAGTATTGTGTTTCTGGACTAAAAGGTAAAATATGGCAAAGCCCAAAAGATGGATGGTTTCAGTAGCAACACCAACATTTTGGCTCAGATTTTCACAGGTCCAGTAGCACCACACAGTAAGCAAACTGTCCATGCCCCGATCGGAGGCCCAGCAGTTTAGTAACCTCTGAAGTGAATGAGGAGACGCACGGCCCACAGATGTGGGTCGGACAAAATGAGCTAAAAATGTGGCTGCCTGCAGGTGAATAAACTAATAAATAGTGACTTCTGTTGGATGAATTAATGTACATAGACTGGTGCTGGTATCCACCTGGGTTTCAGTGACATGGAACATGTCAGCTCCGCTGCCAGACAGCCGATTGGGTATCCTGATGTCCAAAGTGGAACCGGGGAGCCTGCTGGGCCCCTTGTTTATGGCCTGGAACCACGTCACATAGCGACAGAGAGAGATGGAGATGAAGAAAAGAGGATTGACTATACAATGAAGAATTTCAAAGTAAAACACTGTACTGAAGCTGTGCTTGAAGTACCTGGAAAGTCAGGTTAAGAGGCTGAAAGCTGCATTCCATGTCCTCCAACCTGACGAAGCGTGAGGCATCGATGGAGTTTCCATACACAAAGGAGCTCGGCGCTACCACACTTCAGACAAGACCCACATTGTTCACGAGGGAAACGGAACATGACGCATTAGCACATAAAGTAGTGATTTAAAAGGTGATGCAAATAGTCATAAAAATCTCTGGTTTCTGCCATGTGCAACTGGAAACAAGTGTTTTTTTTGACATTTGTGTCCAGCTTTGCTCGCCCTTCACATTTAAGACAGCAGCTTTGTCAGATGTCAGAGTTCTGGCAGAACTGGGCTGTTTTACATCACCCCTCTTCCTCTATAAAGCACAACTATCATAAAGAATTCAGAGATAAGGCTTTTCAAGTTGATACCCTACATATGGACGAAAAAATCCCCACTCCCTCGCTTCCTGAGAAGCACCAGATGAACACCCAGTCCGAGTGTTCATTAGACAGTCTTGTAGCTACGCAACAATGAAAGATCACATTTGTGTTAAACTCACCCAGTAATAGTGGTGTCGGTCTCGTGGATCAGAGGGATGGAAATATCTAAGGTGTTGTCAGTAAGTTTGTGCTCTGGATTGGCACTAAGACATACAAACAAGACATATGATAAAGTATTTGGAAAAATTGCTTCAAAAATGGCTATTGTTAAAAAGGCATGAACATGTTAAACTCTTACCTTTTTGCTTGAACCAAGAAATGCAAAGTGTCATTGTCACCAGAGAGCTTACTTGTGTCGAAAATCACTGCAAAATGATACTGGGTGGGAAAATAGACAGAAAACATTTGAGTTGTCACTAACGTTAAATGAAATAAAGCATGTTTAATCTATAACACTGTTTTATTTCCTCCTCTAAGGCTGGCCACACACTAGACGACTTCAAACCCAATTTTGAGCCTGATTTGCCCCACAAGGCCTGGATCTGAAGTTTGTTGCAAGCGATTATTCATCCAAAAACAATCCTCTAGACTGTGGGGTCAATAAGTTTCTTTTACTGCTTCCAACTGCACTGGAACCTCCGCAGTTTCAAATTGTAGACGTCAAACATGTCTTATGTTTGATAGGAAATGAGAGTAAATACACTGAGTAGAATCACCAACCACAGCTTAATTCAGTATTGGACTCTTGGGAAAAGAAGGCCAGGTTGCACCAAAAAAACTCAACTTTACCTTTATGTCATGTGAGACATCAAATAACAGGGCTGGATGTTTGTGAAAATGTGAATTGCTGCTAAAAGAATAAGGACTGTAGTCTCCCAGTTTAGCGGATTTATCTAGTGAGTGAATCAGTGTCTGATCTACCATTTCTTTAAAACCAGCCTAAAGGTGCTTTCATCAAGATGGCTCCACACCCCACTGACTTGTGATTCCCATGCATCGAGTTCGATATTAGTTTGAGCTACCTTAGTCTGAGCTCTCATGAAAGGAAATCCCACTCTGCATTTCAGGAAGTCCAAATCAACCAGTTCACAGGAAATTCCCTTCTCCTCCTGGAAAAAAAGACAGACAGAGCCAGAGGAGGTGTCAGAGACAGACTGAGTGGAGACGGGGTGGGCGACGTGACACAATGAGGAAGAGCCGGTAGACAAGAGGCAGACTGTGACAGAAAAAAATCAATCACTTCTGATAAATGCAGAAAAAAAGAACCAGCAGTGGTTTTGGAAGGAAAAATACTTTTTCTTTCAGATGTAACATAACCTGCAGACATTTACAGTAAAATCAAAGATACTCATAATGACCACTTTTAAATATGAAGGAATGTCTGGTGGATTTTCAATCAGGTTAAACAAAGAATGTCCAAAGCAGTGATGGCACACACATCTTAGCGGGTGGGTGACTGGACAAGCTCCAGGCTGTGTGTTTGGAAGCTTGTCTAAACAATACAGAGCTTCACCGGCTGCGCTGTATAAACACTCAGGCCTCGACCCCACGAGGAGTAGGAATTCTTTAAGCGCGAGTTCACTGAGAGGCTGTCAGCTGAGCTCGTGCGCTGGGAACAAAGATACTTCACAACTGTGAGGATACGAAAAAGAGGCAAGGGATTGCTCCTGGAATATTTCATGAGGGTTTTAGATAAGTCACGAGGAACTCCTGCACACACGGGACTGCCGTCCAGTTCAAACCTGCGTTTGCAACGTGAAGGTCGTCTCTGCTGACATGTTTAAAGGTGGGCATCCATCTGCAGTCTAACTATCCCTTGTTCAGCAGATCTCCAGGCCGCGGTTGTGCCCTCCATCTTCATTAAGTCAGGTTAAATAAGCAGCTTTACGTTTTAGACGAAAACTACAATGAGGCCTACGCAGGGAGGGTTGGGGAAACCGGGGACCCTAGCATAACTGGCAATGATGGAATTTCCTCTGTTTCCTGTATTCCTCCATGCTGCTGTGCAAACAGTGCCTGTCCTGTGGGGCTGGGCAGGACTGTTGAAGCTGGCCTGTTTACGCATCACCCCCTTGGCAGCCCTTGAGAGAGAGCAGAGCACTCAGCACCGCGCTCCACAGAGGGACTGACAAACTCTGTTTGTTCAGCACTTCTTCACTTTCTTTCTTTGTCTGACAGGTACAAATACATGCTGGGATTTTCACACGTGGCGGGACCAATAAATATCACAGGACTGTTTACATAGCTTTAGAGTCTGCCGAGGCATCTGCTGGATCGTCAGTGTGGATGACAATACACAGAGGCCTTTATTTTTCTCCATGTTCTGTTTGTCTTTTTATGTATCTGCATTAGTTTGGGCAGTTAGACATCTGGCATTACGTTGGCGTACTTCTTCCAAAACAGTGTCATCACCTCCTTAATACTTTCTTCACTGACATGAAGATGAAGGACTAGTTCATGGTTTTCATAGCCTGCGCTGTGAAAAGTGTCATTTCACAGCCAAAAAGCATGAGTGATTCATTTAGGTTTTAAGGTCCACTGAAATACACATTTCTCAGCTGCATTTCAAACTTCTGACCTTTCTGCCACAATCCTTGCATGCTCCAAATATTGAATCACCTGAGACACAAAATCAATTGCAACAAGGTCATTTACCTCAATAAAAATACCACCCTGAACGTGTGAACATCTAATCATTAAACATAACAGTGGATGTTTAGGAAGGACCCAAATGCAGGAAACTGGGAAGGCAGGAAAAGTCTTTTATTGAACTAAAAGCACTGCACTAAGCAGGAAAATCAGAAAAAAAAAACTAACAGAAGAAAAGAAGAAAACAACGGCCAGAAAGACAGACAGAGACAAAAGGCATGTTAGGGAGGAATGGGACAAAGGACAATGTGAAGACACTGATAGACAAAGAGTAATGAGACACAGATGTGAAAAAAGAGCAGACCAAAGAAAATAACCAGGAATTTAACTAACAATTAGACGAAAACACTAGAAAAATCTAAACTGAAATTAAGATACAGAAAATAAAAATATATACCCCACAAAAACAAACAACAACAACAAAAAAAACTCAGAAAGTGTTAACATACTGTTAGTGAACTGTTGTGTGCTTGTTTTGGCTGCAAATGTTTAATCCAGAATAACAGACTGCATCTCAGAGTAGAAACATTTTTTCTCATGAGGAGAAAGTCTGACAAGAGCCAAGACCAGAACATCCAGCTTCCAGAAATACATATATCCTGAAGCTGTCTATTTCCTGAAAAATGTGGGAAACTGCAGGTCACTCTGCAGGTTTGAATGACTGAGTAAAAAAACTAACAAATATTTTTTATCCATCTGAAGGATTTAATCTGGTGAGTTGTGAGACATTCCTGTTTTAGGCTGCATATAGTGTATATAACTGTTTGTTTATAATGAACACCTTGGAAGTTAATATCTTACAACTTTACTTCGAAATTATGTAAATTTCAATACGTTTTATTAACAAATTCCATTTTCTTAAAAAAAAAAGCAGAACAAAAAGTGCAAAACACTCTTAGTTTGAAAGATAAATTAGACCCCCCCCCAATTTTCTTACCATGTTCAAAAATAAATTTGGATAGTTTGTCATTAAAAGCTCATGATTCACACTCTGTCTTTAATTTTTTCCATTTCTTTCTTTGAGCTTTGGGGCTAACTTACCTGTCATAGCAGTACAGTCAGATTAAAAGGTGGATTTTATACAATGCATTGGTTAAATTTGTCCAGACCTTTTAGGTGGTCCTCTGTTCATCTTCTGGTTTAAAAAGGAGTATGGATTGTCTGGAAATCCTTCACCACTGTAATATAACTCGAGTACCATCGCTTGTACTTTACTAACTCGTCTCTATGCTGCACTAAACTCCAACGCTCCCACGTAAAACAGACACACTGCTGCTGGTTTCACTGTTGATGTCTGCCCGGTGCTTTGTGTCCTAGATTTACTGATGACATTATCAGATTTTCTACTTTAATTGCTTTACTGAATGCATTTTTCTGTTGCTTTTATTCTCCACAGATTCATTGATGGGTTTGTTTTTTCCTTCTGTTCCTTGCGTCCTTGTTTTATGTATGGTGTACTGCGTGAACTGTAAGTGATCCTGCTATTTTGCTTGTTTGTGTTTGAGTGCGCTCAATAAGACAAATTCCAGGTTGTTTTATTAGTAAAGAGAGATAAATGTAGAGGAGTACAGCCAGAAATACAGAGGCACAAAACATCTGCTGCAACTCTTAGACAACTTAAACTATTTACAGATTAAACCGAGGAAACCCTGACTGAGGTGAAGGAAGTGATCCTGAGAGCAGAGCACCCCCACAGCTTTCTGGCCATGTGTGCAGCGAGCACGAGAAAAGGCAAACACACCCCTCTCTTAAATGTGAGGGGAGTTCAAGTTCAGGCTTCACTCACTGGAGAAAAGCCTCAGAAGAAAGCTGGTTGACCTTAACTCTGCAAAAAGGGGTCACATCATCACCTCAGACTTCTCCAGTAGTAATTAGAAATGTTACAAAGAATGTATGGTAATAAATCTGCTCAGAGGTCTCTTTTTAATCCTTCCAAACTGCTCACTTCCTGCACCCTTTGCGCGGCCAGCCACCCTCACTTATCAGGTTCCTGAGCAAAATGAGGCTCTGGGGTTGCTGGTAAGCTGACACTTAATGTCAGTTTGGTTCATTAGATTTCCTGTGAAACCAGACTCACTCTGGGTTGTTTCTATATTTGCCTCCAGCGTGTATTCTATTTAAATTCAATTTCAGCTTAACAAAGGGTTTTAAACCGTGCTGCAGGCTGTGCGGTTTGCAGAGACGGTCCTATCCGTCACATGGGTGAAAAAAACGTGCTGCGTGGGTAAACATGAGATCCATGATTAAAGAAGAGAAGGTTGCGCTGTGTGATGTGGCAATTTGTCAGAGTTGTGAGTGGATCCATGAGTGACTTTGCAACAAGTGAGCCAGCAGATGCGTGCAGAGGCAGATGTGGCCGCTGTGAAATCCATCTGCATGCAGGGTGGATTGAGAGAAAATCTCTCAGGTCTAATGTGGGGTGGAAATGGGTAGATATCTTTAGCAGTGATGTGAGGTCAAACTAAGTGAAGAGCAGATCTGATCAATATCTAAGTAAGGTTAGTTTATCAATCACCACTTTGCTTGCATTTAGTTTATAAAATATAGTCCTGTGAGGGTTTTTTTTTCACTTAACGTGAATAATTTATTTTAAATGGTACATAAATCAAACTTGTGGGAATGTGGATTATGAATTTTCTGCCATGTTCTCACGCATATAGCATTGATGTTGCTGACACACTGTGTCTGTGTTGAATGAGAGGCGTATGACAGGTCCGCCAGAGGAGCCGTCCTCTGAGACGGGACAGCTGTTGCCGCTCCTGCTGGGGCTGTCCCGGCTTTTAAACGTTTTATCTTCACTCTTCACTTCTACCAGCACAGCTTTGTGAAAGCATGACAGCCCTCACATGTCTGTCTTTTAATACGCTTCGCTGCTGAGACTTGACTCTTGACAGTGTACTGTGTAAATACATATAAATGTTCTACAAGCTATTTAAACATGGACTGTTCTTAGTTTGTTCCTCTTTGAAATGTAATTAACACACCCCTGAAACTTCAGACAAGCAAGGGTTGCTCTTAGTTTTTCCCATACATTGCTTCGACATTTTGGAGTTTAAAGTCAGAATTTCCAAGTTCCAATTCAAAAGTTTAAACTGGGAGGCCCGCTGAAGTTGGAATACTAACTCGTAAAGTCAGTGAAAGCTCACTGCTACTCACATCAACTCACCCAGATGAACTTTTCATGACAGTGTTGCCTTATTTTAAGTGCTAAAAAAAATCTTTAAAGAACTTGAACGTCACTATTCAACTGTCTGATAAAGCACCATTTTAACCCACCAGATAAGTGGTCAACAGGGTTAACAATGATCACTCCAAAAGCAAAACTAATAATAGCAACTAAAGACATCTCTGGGGTCATCTAATGTTAATATGCATTGGTCCACCATCAACTGTGTGCGTATGATGAAAAGGACTATGTCTGCAGAAAGGATAATATTTGGTAGTAGATTAAAACTATCCCATCTGTGAAGCACGGTGGTGGTAGTATAATAATTTGGGCTTGTTTACTACATCTGAGTCAACACACTTGCCATTGTTGATAGAAATATTATTACAATTTATATCAGAGATATTAAAAAAATGTGTTGGGACATTTGTTCATAAACTGACCCTTAAGACCTTCAGCAAACAGGCTTTTCAGCCAAAGAGTGGCTGAAGTTGAACACTGTGATGTTTTAGAACGACAACATCAGAGTTCAGACCACAACAGAGATTTTATGAAAGGACATGAAGCAAACAGTTCATGTGAGCGAAACATCCCAGAACTGAAACTTTTTTGAATGAAGGGATTAATTTAAACACCTCAAAATTGATCAGAAGTGATCAACAGTTATTTAGTTACAGTTATTGCTGCATAAGGGAGTCAAAGCATATATAGAAGTAATTGATTCACACACTTTGGCTACTTACACTGGATCATTTTTCATTGTAATGTGAGTATAGGTAAAACTAATGTCCTGTTTGTTTAACTGGGTTCTTTTTGTCAACATATAGTAAAATCAATATACTAATGTCAAAAAATAGAAAATTCTCAAGGATTCACAAACTATCAAGCACCATTTTGGGTAGAAAATAAAACTTTTTATCTTGTTTAATCTTCAGTTTCACTTGTTGGGTTACTGAAACAAACAAGTGCATCAGAGTAAATAAACAGGAGACACTCCAAAGAGTCACAAACCTTCTGCCAGAAGTTGATGTAGAAAACTTCTGTTGAGAAGTTGAAGTAGATGTTGGTGTCGTAGGCGTCATCTCCGGCGTTAGAGATAGTTACGTTCAAGGAGACATTCTTCACTCCTCCGAGGGCCAAATGGGGTTTGCTATATAAACTGGTAGGAGAATAAAACCAATAAAATCAACCATCTACGTTATATACAACACTATATTGATGAGAAAACTCTTTTCATGTAAAGTCAGACATAAATTGTTACTTAATATAAAGAGAACAAGTGATGCAAAATAAAAGAAAGAACTCTGTAACTACAGAAAAAACATATGGATGTCCTCCAAGCATGCGTCATGGTTCCACTGCCCACACCCACACGGCCTGTGATGTCAGTTTGATTCCACAGAGCAGGCAGAAAAAAAAGGCAGAGACGGGCAGAGAGTGAAGCTCTACTTCAAAGCAGAAGGTATTTACCCAGAGAGGAGCAGTTTCCCATGAAGCCTCAAGTCTGCAGCACAGTCGTCTGACAGGCAGTTCTTCTCAAACCAAGTCTGAGGAGGAAACAGCAGAGCGCACAGTTCAAATGACCTCACACTGTTCACGGACTAAACACGCTGACGCCACATTCAGACTAGGGGGCAGTGTTGTGTTGTTGATGACACCGTAAACTAGTAGATTTTTATTCAGGAAAGCCAAAAAGTCCTCTGATTGCTCTTTAATTAGTCAGGGAAGGGTGACTGATTTGAAGCCGACTCATGAAAGGGAATTTAAATCAAGCCGTTCAGGTTGGTGACTTTCTGATGAATGACTCTGCAGATACTGAAAGATGCACTCCTCTCTCTCTCTCTCTCTCTCTCTCTCTTCCTTTTTTTAACAAAAACTGCAGACACTGGGGAAACACATGCGAGGCAGGTTAGAGGGGGGTTGGAAAGAAAATAAATGAGCCAGTATTTTTGGATTTCATACAAGAAAAACTAACAGAAACAATAATAAGCAGGTAACCTAGACCAAGTCATTATAACCCCTGCGTGGGTTATTTCCTCCATTTCTACTTAAGTCAATGAGGAGAAATAACTTTTGTTTTGTTATCAGGTGGTGGGAGAATCTGATGTTTTGTCCAGTCAGTGTCAGAAATGGACGATAGCTGAACAATAAGCTGGTTTTAAAAATAACAGATATTAACAGTAAGAGCAAGATAAAAAAAAAGATACAGTCGATTCTGAACGTTTGGTCAGAAAAAAGATAAACTCAGAAAAGTAATCATTCAAAGTCTCTGCTTCAAAATCTAATTAAAGGAAAACAAAATGTGAATTACAGTTAGGCAGATGAATTAACAGTAAACTACTCAGTGAAAAAGTTTTATAAATAATAGGCATCATAGAGGGATTATGTTATGTTTGTTTTTTTAAATTGCGGGAAGTACCTCATTCCTCACTGCAATCTTATTTCCTTTCCTCCATCGCAGCACTGGTGTTAGCGCAGGCAGGTCTCGCTCCAGGTGTCCGGACACCATGTGCCTCCCAAGGCTATAAGCAACCTCGAACGAGATGGCCGTGAACACGTCCTTCACGTCCTTCTGCAGAGAGCACAAACAGCCCAACTCTTAGAGATGATCTGTCTCACCATACAAACAGAATTATTATAACCTCAAAGACACAACTGTCATTTAAATGTCTATGTGATTATAGTAATTTAACATCTTTCTCTCATTAACATTTGGTGCAAAGACTGATTACACTGCAGATTATCAGAAGATCAGTCTGGAGATGGCGTTATTACAGCCATCAGTGTGCCAAAAAAGTCACAAGGTTGAACGTGAGCAGATGCAAGTATTCAGATAAGATCGTGTGAATTGGTTTAAATAGAGGGCTGACACATCTCTTTCATGGCTGGCCATTTCATTTTTGTCACTTACTTATTAAAAACAATGAAAGCAGAATCTCTCCAAGCTCTCAGCAAAGTGAATCTTTATTTAAACCTACTGGCACTGTCTCTGGGAGATAGTGTGGAGTATTTGGCAGCTCCATCTAGGACCACAAAGGAATTGTTTGATTTGGCATTGGGTTTGGAAACAATGCAGACAGAGTGAAAACAGAGAGCTTAACATGATCAAGTCCTGAATCTTCATTAGATGACACCGCTGGAAGATACACACAGGAGAAGCCGATACTGATGTTGGTTTTTCTTTTTTTTTTACCTTTCAAAGCTACTCTCTCCACTCTTTGAAGGCGGTTCGGTGAGTCTGGCTCAAGTCTCACTATCTAAAAGTTTCAGCAGCAAAAACATGAAGACACAAAGACTCCAACTGCAGTCTTTGTCCCTGTGCGTAAGCGATGTCCACTAACATGGAGCCAAGCCCGCAATGTCAACATAGACGCTACCGCGTGTCTTCCGGTGGTCATTTAGGTCATTTACACCACTCGTTTTTCAGCACTCTCTCTGTTTTGCCCATTAGTAGAGTGTTTTCCACTGTCCACCCACCCATCCTCTTCCCTCGGGCAGGCACAGGGCCAGTCTGGCTTTCAGCACGTGAAGCATCACCAGCGGTGAACCCACACAGAATATCAGCGAAGAGAGTTGAGACAGGAAAGAGCTAATGTTAGCGCAGGACATGAATAGACAAAAACTGAAGATCTAAAGTTCACCTGGAAAATGTTGCTGCTCACCGATAAAGAAAAAGCCTTGATGATAACATCTGAAGTTTTAATGATTTTTTAAAATTGTTATTAGCTTCACTCTACAGCAGTTTTATTAAACATTCCTTTAGCTTTTAAAGGTATATGTACAAACTGCGTAAAAGTCTTTTATTGCCATCCAAGGAGTGGTTTACCGATGCAGACCACTTTAGGAACAAGTGTGTAATAGTACAGGTCACAAAAGAGAAGAGAAATTAAAATTCCTTTAAGCAGATGTGCAGGATGTTCAACATCCAGTGTTATTGCCACACAAGAGGGTCACATGCTGAAACCAGAGGCTTGCAAACTGTCAGGCACCACTACAACAAGGTTGATATTCACATTTCCCTCTTCAGCTGATAATGTCGAAGCTGGAAAATCATTTCCTTTATAGAAAAGTTCTCAGTAGCAGAGTTTTACATCGACTGCAAATCTAGAGCTGCAACAGAACCTCTACAGAGCTACAATTTTGACTTTGAGCCAAATTGTCAAAGACTTGAAACAAGACAGCGAGACTTCCTCTTCTTGGTTCTTGAGGTCATTTCACCATCCATCCAGTCTTGCTCAAGAAAAAAAAAAAGCCACAAAAAAGGAAGTCCAAATAACTTGGAGCCATTTGACCAGCCAAGCATTGCCATCCTTGGCAACTCCTGAAAATCACACAAATGACTGAGAAATCATTAAATATTTTACATGATAAGTTGAGTCAATCAACATTCATAATTGATTGATGAACTCAGTCACAGCTCAGGACTGAATGGAGTAATTCAGACACATGAAGCTCATCGCTCATCCATCTCAAGTGCAGTTCACGCCTCATTAGATGCACAGAGGGCGTGTTGTTCCTGGCGTATGTCGGCTCAGCCAGGATGTAACATGAAACAATTATTCAGTGCAAGACAAGTGGTGGTGTACTGTGTGAAGCGCTGGCAAACCCTTTGGCCTCAGTAGCAATTAAAACAGAATGCTTGAAATGGCCCTTGTCCGCTGGCCTCTGAGTGAACTGACCTCATGGGAACAGATTGCTTGAGTTTCCAGACCTATCCTCCTGCTGCTTATCTCACATTTTCACATGCCCCATGGGGGGCTTGGTGGACATAATGTCTTGCAATTGAACGGGGTGTTTTATGTGATCTATTACTTAATGGTGTATTGTATGTATAAGCGGCATAATGTGCCCACTTATACCAGTTCTCTATGTGGAGATTTTCACCTCCATTTCCGAACAAAGCACCTACTATTGTGGAGATATAGGATCTTTTACTTTTCCAAAGAAGAGAATAAAGACTGCTAATTAACTGGAAAGCTCCCAAGACTCACAGCCTGCTTGTATCAGAGCCTGTTCTGTAACATTTGGCCCCAGCTTTTATTATCCCTTGGGTGATGCTGCCAATTGCCCCGCCTGAATCCACACCCCTGGTCGGGTCATTTACTGATCCGGCTTTCAGTTCCTGTATTTATGGAACACAGGAGCTCCTGAGCTGCTGCTGAGAAAGACACTGGCTCATGTTAACTGTCTGCTACCTATAATTTCATGGACGAGAACTCAACAATCGCTCCTCACATGCCGGTGTAGTTTAAGAAAGGGGCCATTCTGTAGCTAACAGACGTGCACTGTGTCCATCCTCATTCAAACGCATACGCTGCCGGGTGTGTCCAAGAGCTGAGATCAGATACGGACACAGAATGGATGGGTTATGTTACATCTGAATGGCAGTTTTGGGAGGCTATATATAGCCAACATCTCAATGACCACCAATGGGTTCTGAAATTCAAAGAAATTTAACATTGTACTTATGAATAGTTAATCTGGTGATTTGAAAGAACAGTCTACCACTGACATCTGTACATTAAAGTGTTCCCAGCAAAGCAGCCCCTTCTGCATTCACAAGGAAGGAGCAAAAGAACATTAAATGTTTAACTGGCAATGCACTTCACTGAGATGGACGTTGCTTTAGTCTGTGAGAACAGCAAACTTCCCTGCAAGGAGAAATATTCAAATCTTACACATTTTAATACATTTTGGTCAGCATCCTTGGTATCTAAATCATGCTACTAATTTTTTTTTTTTGTGTTCTTATTTGTTCAGGTATGGAAAAGTTACAATGCTAAATTTACTAATGGACAAATTGCAGTATTAAAGGGCCAAGACAATACTGTGGCATCGCCAAAAAATTCAGTAAAAACAGCAGTTTTCTGGCAACTCTAAGCATATCTATAAATCGACTGCTGGATTTTTTTTTTTTTAATCTGCATGTTCCAGCAGATCAGTTGTTTTATGACAGACTTGACACTAGTGTTTCCTCCCTGAATATTCATATATTTCATTGACAGGATGCAGGTCAGCCTGCAATTCTACATGTTTTAAAAGAAAACAACTTGCAGTCAAACTATGAGCTATAACATTCCCTCACTCCGGTACAAGTTTCTGCAAAACAGGCTTTCTCTGTGATTCTATTCCCTCATAGGGCTGTTTTATTTGATACAATAGGGCATAACTCACACTTTTCTTCTGTCTTTCCCACACATTTCTAAAGTTAGTATACATGTCTCCAGGAATTATACACTAGAATGCTGCTACTGTATGAATAAATATGACTTAGTACAACCTATTTAATAGATTTCCACTGTAGCCCAGCTGTAACTGTGTTACACGTGTGTGTGCGCAAGCTCCAATTCCAACACATTAATCTCATCATCGAGATGGCTTCACACCAAGTTGCCCACTTCCTGCTCACAGAGCAGCTCCACCACGGTGGGTGTGGGGAGGTTGACGTCAGGCTGCAAAAGCCTGTGATGCTCAGTTTAAACGTTTCATGCTTGGCAGAGGCACAAAAGAGCTCCACTCTCAGCCAGAGCGTTCCCCCAAAAGCATTTAGCTTAACCCTGGTCGTGGGAAGTCTTTATTATCTTGTGAACGCACACATACACACACAGAGTAGTCCTTTTTAGGACAATGCATGTTTGGATGACTTACAGGTTGGGGTCATTTTACTTCAGGGCTAAATGCCAGGGAATCTTAGTTTAGATGGAAAAAGTTTCAAGTGTTCAGTTATGAATAGATTCAGCCCGTCAGTGAGTACAGTTGTGTGTGTGTGTGTGTGTGTGTGTAGAAAGAAAGCTTTAAAGGTTAAAGTAATATGTGCAGATTATGATATACATGCACCTAAAGATATTTCAGCTTGACCTTGGAAAAAGAAAAAGAAAACTCAGGAAATCAGAAAATGAATAAAACTTTTAGTGACTGCAGGTCACATTCAAGAAGCTGCTCAGCTCAGAATAACATTAGCAGATGTTAAAGTGGCCAGAATGGCAAACTGTAGGAGTAGGAGACACTGTTTTCTTTTCACAGAAAATCATCTTCAAACCAATAAATCTTTTTTTTCTTATCGAACATCATGCCAGAAAGATTACACTTTGGATCAGCGCTTAATAAATAACATCTTAAAATGACAGATCACCATTTCTGTTCTTAACTCTGCAATTATTTATCAACAAATCAAGCGGCTCATGAAGATATTTCACAGATTTTTATAGTTTGATGCCTTCTTACGTCATCTGCTGCAGACTTCAATCACACCTAACAGCCTCCCCTCACATCCTGCTAAAATTCCCCAGAGAGCAACTCTTCACTTCAGGCTGTTGTTCTTTGTGGCAGGATATTTATTTTTTTAATCTATATGACTTCCTGCAAGGACGCCGTCAAGGACTTCTTTGTGCAGCCGCTGCCTCTGAACCCACCTGATAGCTCTGCTGTTTTACTGTGGTTTCTATATTATTTGACCTTTATTGTTTTCGCCTTGAAAACATTTTTTTTATTTCTGGAATTCTATTTTAACCCAGATGGATTTTAATTTCAACTTATTCTGTAGAAAAGACTCAAACTTTTAACTTCACATAAATTAACATGCATTTGTTTGATGTGATGTCTCTCATGACTATAGATTAAACACTACCACTTCTATTAACTTGATTTTAGTCTCCTTCATGACTTGACCAGGGTAAACAAATCATGCAAGAAACATCTGCCTCTTAGCCTACTAAAGCCTCCACTACAGTTTGTTTATTAAAAGTTTCAAACTTTGTCTGTCCAATGTTTGGATTTGGGCATGTGGCGTATAGTCATTGGAAACACTGATTCTCCTTCCCCAACAACACGGACCGGGTTCCTTTCTGGTGCACAAACCTAATTTTGAAACCCCGTGAGCCTTCAGATCAAGAATAAATCAGTTCATGACCTGAAAAGTTGGCTCCCAGCTCATATCAAAATAAAGAGGCCTTTCCGTGAAACTCAAACTGTGACTGCAGTTGGACAGGGAGAACAGAAGTGAACAAAAGAGAAATCACCATCAAACGTTCAATACTTCAAACAACATTCAATATCTAAGATTTAAGTTAGGCTTGTTAACACTATGCCCTTGTGTAACACGTTGTGCTGATGATGGATCCTTGATTAAAATGGTTGAGTTCAGAACCGGTGGAAACACTAGCTGGCTCCTTAGACAGAACACAGGTTTCCAAAAATCCTAAATGGAACCAGTTCAAGAACCAGAAGTTCTTTGGTGAAAAACAGCTCTGTCAGAAGTGAGAAGAAAAGCTGGCACTGATGTAGAAGGTGAAAATCAAAAGCATGAGATAAAAGAACTTTTGAGAAAGTGGATAATTCTCCTGTCATGGTGAGCAGCGAGCAACTCTTCTCACAGAGCAAATAGTCAGATTTTTATTTTTTGCAAAGAAATGAAAACTTGATCATACTGTTACCCTATAAAGTAAACACTGCTAATGGGTAAAGACTAGAACAACTTTACGAGAGAAAGGTTTACATTTTTGTCAGAGGGATGGGCCTGGTCCCAATGTTGATAGGATGCCATAGTTTGACCATAAATCTTACCAGATCTGGAGAAAAAAAGGTAACTAATCAAAATAGTGTTATTTAACTCAGAGACCAGATCTGCAATGGTGGGACTGCAAATTCAGGGTATTATCTTATTTTGTACATTATCCATTTTGATACAAGTATCAGAAATATTAATAGATTCTATCAAACGTATGGGGTCTTGTGATCTGGAAACATTTTCTTTTATGTATGTACTATTTGATAGCATTTGCCTTTTTGACCAGCAGAATCCCAACTCTTCCTCATTTCTCAAAAAGCTGGTACGGGATGTTACACAATACTGTCCTCCTGCAACTTCCTGCTAGAGTAATGCAGTGAAGACGTGGTGGTACCATTGTGTTGGTGATGTGATATTATTTTACACTGGAATCCTCATTATGTAAAGATTTGCGGAAGTGGCACAAATGTTGCCAAATGCAAAATGAACCACCTTGTTATTTCAGGATCCATCAGGCGAAAGAGCTAACATGGGAAGATCATTAAGTTAAGAGGGAGAAAGGACAAATCATAAAAGCCAACTCTGGAGTTAGCCTTTAAAAAGTAAGAAAAAAAAATCCACAAAGAAAGCCAGAAAGCCACGGTAATAATGGGCAAAATAGTAGAGTTCATTGTCCTCGATGACCAGCCCCTATCAGCTGACGGGTACATCACATTTTTCTGCTTCACTGAACACATGGAGTCGTGGTACAGATGGATGGATCAGAAATACATCTCTGAAACTGGTATAAGACTGTGACTAAACATATGTCACGCGAGCTTAAGCAATTGCAGGTAATCATCTCTACAAGAACATTTTGTTCTCCAACATGATGCCTGACTGGCATCGGATCGATACTCAGCAACGGCTGAAACTCAGAGATAAGGTACCATAATCCATATCAGAAAGGAAAAAAAATATTGGAGGATCTCTAGTGATCAGACTGAATAACCCCCTACATTTTTATCATGAAAATTATAGATCACAACCATTTCAGCATAGTTGAACAATGGTAGAAGAATGTTTCATGTCTGAAACAAAGTCATGAATCAGTGGAACTAAACATGCTCATAATAAAAGTAAAGGAAAAACAATCTTTTGGACTGTAATACTTTCAGCCAGTCCAATCCCAATGGACTTTGAGTAATATAAAAATTCCAGACCACCAGTCATACCAAATGTATGCAGTAAGCCTTTGTTCCATGAGCCATGTTTACTCCAACTCATTGAAAAAGCTCTCACTCTGTCTCGTTTTGGTAGCAGAGGCAGTGACTCTCAGATGTGCTTCCAGTTCCAGAATCGACCTGAACTCACACAAAACCTGTTGTGCAATAAAATCCCAACCCACAGAAACAACAGGACTTCAAACACGGGTCGAACAGAGCTGAGAGTTTACTGTACGAAGTGTCATATGTGAAAAGCCAACATGCGCCGAGGACGGCAATCAGGTCTGATGATAGTTGTGCTCATTAAACTGATTGGGCTTGGAAAGAAAACAGATTTACAGGGTTGCAGGGTTACTGCAGTTAGGAGTAAGGCTTTACATAAATAAGAAAAGCCTTACCAGCCATGACCTAGTGGGCACAGACGTATCAAATTTTCCCTCTTCAGTCTACCATCGGTATGAACAAGAGCAAAGTATCAAATCAGAGCTAAGAGAACAGCACAAACCCTGGAGAAAGAGTTTAAAACCAGAGGAATATTCTGCTGTGTCTGTGAAAACATTGTGTAAATCAACTTAATCCTGACCTTTAGCGAGACTGTGGCCTGCTAGGCGTGATGGCGTGTTGCAATGCCTCCCATGAGCACACACTTCCTCCTGGCTACACAGCCAAGAACATCACTTATGTGACAGGAAATGTGTACCATCTGTACTGTCATGCACCAGGTCATATCACAAAGACGACCGATAAGTACTGCATAGCTTCTGAACGCGGCTTACATAAGCAAACACACAGCTTCTAGCTTCAGATTCCCAGTGCAATTCCTCCTCTCAATAAAGATCCTGACGATCAAGGTGGGGAGATACGAATCCAAGTATGCTGCATTTATTGGTTTCTTTAAAACAATGCCCATGTAAACACAAATTACAGAAAACTTTTATGGTCTTGTAGGCATCATGAAGGAATTCAACGTCTGACCCTTGGACAGCTCCAGCTCCAGCTGGGATTTATAAAGGAGCCGAGAAAGGTGCCTCACTTCCCCAGTGGAAATTGGCAGATGGAACTGGTTTACTGCTCACACATACCAAATTCACCGGCGTGTTACTTTTACTACTTTTATCAGCAACAGCTTGATTTAATGACAGTGCTAACTGTAAGTGCATTATTTTAATACCTGGATGTGAAATCCAGCCTGTCGCCTGCAAATACCCAGATGTGTTCCCCCAGCCAGCTCGAGCCGCTCCGCTTTGGGACGTTCTCAACGCGTTATTTGTTTCAGTTCTATTTTCGTTCTCATGATTGCATCAGACATGGACACAAGATTGCACTTTCTTGAGATAAACTCAGAAGAATTGAGGCTAAAACGTCCCTCTGTATCCGGTGTCAGAGATCCAATAAACATAAACATCATGCATATCTGAGAAATTTTAAAAATCATGGTAGATTAAAAAAAAATCATAGATTTAGAAGTTTTGTCTGTGTCGTTTGCTGAATGCTGCGACACACTAAAAAAATCCACTCATAAAAACAACCAGAGATTGTGTAAAATCTCCTACACTTAAACAAAAACTTCAGCATCAACAAACATGGTGGGCAACAGGCAGGAGGAAATATCCACAAAGATGTTTGGGCTGTTTTTGGCTGAAACATCCAAAGGAAGAAATGAAAAAAAAAAGAAAATGATTTGGATGAAGTCTTGAAAATGGTACGACAAAGGACTTTAAACTGTTTCAGCATGAGTTGGAGGTGAGTAATGGGATTATATTATGATAAAATAATCTGCAGAATGATGGAGACAATTCAAGCTTTCCCCAGACATGGGACCAAAGTCAGCGCTGGTTTTTTTGTAGTGAAAGAAGTGAAAAAGCCCCATCACATGAAAAAAGAAGAATCCAGAGGAGATCCATTTAAGGAGGCAACTTCAGGAATTTCTTATCGTTTTGTGATTTTGATGTTGGTATTTTTTGAGTCTTGGTATGTTTTCCTGTTTGGTTTAGTTTTACTCTGGTTTCCTGTCTTCCTTTTGCTTCTGTTATGTTTTGTGTTTATTTTGAAAGTGTTATTCCTCGTGTTCGAGTTTGATTTTTCCTGTTTTCATGATTGTTAATTCATGTGTCTTCTCTGTCTACATATAAACCTGCTTTTTTTCATCTCTGATAGTCTCTTTGTGCTTTTCTGTCTGATGTTCAGCGCTGTGTTCAGTCACCCTTTGTGTTGCCTGTTGGTTTTGGTTTCTAGTTTTTGGATATCCTTCCCTGGCAGCATTTTTTTTGGAAATAAAGGGCTATTTCTCACTCCTGTCTCCTGGTATCTTGGTCCTCCAATCCTCTGCAACCCAACAGTTGTAAGAACTAGAACTTGCTCAGAAATAACATTTCTTCAGCCTCCCGATAAGGCTGCAGTAATGGGAAGAATTTGAAAAATGCAAACATAAAGTTTAAAAAAAAAGAGTAAGAAAAACAAGAGGAGTGCTTCTATAGCTTGCTCTGGTATCCTTTTTCTCCAAACAACTAGTAAAGTGAAAAATATATTTGAATAAATATTCAGTGAAGCATTACTGTCCAATACAGTTACCAAAACTATGCTTTGCATTATACACCTTGTTAAAAAAAATGCCCTTTATTTATTGTAGGATTTTATTTGACATCTCGACAAAAATGAGAAACACTAATAAAGTGCACTTTGGGGAATCCTTCAGTCACTCATGATGTTTTATTTAGCTTCACTCATTTCTAACTACAAGCATCAAAGTGCTATTTGTGGATCTTGTTGCTGTTTAAAAGCAACAAGCATCTGAAAACACTTCCTGCGTTTGAGAGATTAACTTCCTTCAAGATAAAACGTCCCTGAGCATAAACAGGAAACATATTTTGCATTTTTACTCAATTAATTACATTAAAAACCACCAGTTGGCATGAAAAAAAGGATTATTTAAACAATTCACAGTTGCTGAATTGTTAGGATGTTAGAACTACAAATATTTATTGAAAAAGTCTATTTGAGTCTCAAGAGAAGACATCCGACTGATGGATGAGATATCAGCAGGGAGGAGCAGCTCAGTTTTAAACGGGAGTTTGGTGTGTTTGTTAGGGTGTTTGAGTCTATTTCATCCTGGTGATAGAGGAGGTCTCCAGATGCTTCCTGCGGTTTATGTCATCGCCGTGTGCAAATCTGGGCCACATTTACGGCGCTGTTATTGTTGGAACCATTGTTTTCAGGCGACACTCTGATATAGATACCGAACGCAAACACGAATTTGTCAAATTCACCTGATGACGGTCCCACAGACTGCAGTCTCTCCCAGACATAAATAAATGTCTCATACAAACTGTTTATTTGAAAAATTTCCTTCATTGCAAGTCGTATCTGTGCGTACAGGAAGCAGAACTTGATGTTGACCCAACCAAATACTAGATACGTTTTAACAAGCGGGTTTTAGAGTGGGAGAGGATAACAGTGTTTTCGCCACAAAGATGCATGTATGACAACATAACAAGCGGCACTTACAACTCCACAAAGATTCACACTGAACGCTTGAATACAGATGCAGTCTGCTCCCTCTGCTGTGGAAGTGGGAATCATGGCAAGAGAAACTCTTTCATTGCGGTCAGACTTGGCCACCCATTAAGCTGCCTTGCGGTGGCATCCTGTGGCAGCAACGCGGCCAAAAGACTGCAGAAACATTCTGCCCGGCATGAAAAAGCTGCCAAAATCAACAAATCATCAAATCTGTCCAACTTTTGTCCAGACTTGATGCGAGTAACAACGATAGATTTACTGTGGCAACAGAGTAAGTGTAATGACCGGCCCTACCAAAAATAATACCTCACTTGCAGCTTGCATGCACATGCAAGAAAAGGGGCTCATGAGAAATTTGACTTGTAACAAATGCCTGTGCACTCCGGAAACAGCCCCGGAGAAGAAGTGTCTTATGTTCCTGCTGGTGCGACCATGTAGGGAAGTCCTGGTGAAAATGTTACCCTGAGCTAAAATTAACCTGAACAGCTCCTGTCTGCTATCTTGTAAATGTATT
Organism: Zenarchopterus dispar; assembly: GCA_028564865.1. Taxonomy (NCBI): domain Eukaryota; kingdom Metazoa; phylum Chordata; class Actinopteri; order Beloniformes; family Zenarchopteridae; genus Zenarchopterus; species Zenarchopterus dispar. Next base: position 13,757,809 of record JAOWBL010000007.1, on the reverse strand, counting down.
TAACACTCATAATTGCAGCCAAAGGATTAAGCTGAACTTACTCGTGACACAGGGCATGATATTTTCCATTTGATTAATTATCACATGGCATTGGTGTATTTTTTATTATATTCTTTACAAACAGTTGCTTGACTTACTGCCATGTGTAACAAAAGACAGCTGGGTTTGATTACCTTCCTCTTATATACTTTCACTGGATCAGCTCTCTTGGACTGAGCTGAATGAAACTGGGGGCGGGATGACACACACATCATAAAAGGAACAGCACGTTACTGTTGAACTTTAAAGAGTTAAACAAAGCAGCCAGTGTGGCGGTGACTGGGTTTCTATGCGCCAAACAGCGCTGAGGCTCTGGGACTTGTCTCAGTGGAGACTGTTTGGGGTGCAGCACCAGGAACTTTTGCTTAACTTTCATCTTCTTAGTTTTCAGTTTGTCTGCAGAGAACAAGCCAGGGTCAAACAGTAAGCACAGCAGATTTTTAGCATTAGTTTTGGCTTACTTTGAAAAGCAGGTAAGCAGAATTCACTGCAGGATACAAGTCAAATACAATCAAGACATCTGTCAATCACAGACAACTGAGGCACGCTACCAGTCAGTTACTTCAGTATGTGTACTACATACTACAGTATGCAAAATTGCATCTTAAAGGTCCATCTCACGATCTCAGACTACACACATTCAGGTACAATAACCAACAAAATACCTTTCAAAACCTATTTAAATGAAAGAAAGTGCAGCTCTGTTGCAGTGAGTGCTGTTGACCTCCCTCCACCAGCCCTCATGCCACAGATGCCTCAGTAACAGCGGTAGTCATTAGAATAAAGTTTGGTAGACCTTTAAATACTCCAGTAGTGCGAAGCAAATGTTAGGAGGACACGACATATGTATGTAGGACACAGTGTAGTATTGGGCTGGGGGACAGGATGCTTCACCAGCTAAATTAAACAGACAACTGTTACAGGCAGGGCTTTAGCTGCTTATTTTAGCCCCTCTTTGGAGCCTGTGATGCATTTACAGTGCTACACAAAACCTCTCCTGACCACAAATGGAAACAGCTTTTTGGCATGATCTCAAGGCTCACGTGGGCTCTGTAGTAATGGGACTGTTCGAGTAAAAAACATGTTTGATGATGGATGACTAGTACAAGATGTAAACATGGCGAGTCAGGGAGCAGCTAACAAAGGGATACTTGCAAAATATAAATCAAAGCCAAGTGAGTAGTCAGCCTGAAACCAAATGAACCTTGACACAATGACAAATGAATCCACTATAGTTTATTGTAAAACATACACAGCCATGCAAAGCTGACATTACACCTGTTCATCTCCACATCTATGATGTTCTCCATTCCACCTACTTGGATAAACTAACAGCAGAACATGATCAACATGTAGAGTGTTGTGCTTTTATACTGTTTTAAGTTAAATATGAGATTCAACTGGTTTATAATTAATCAGATTCTTTTTTTTTTTAAATAAATTTCAACAAAACACGTGTGAATGTCCCTGTAGAGTCACATTTAAGGGAAAGTATATCCTCTACCAATTTCAGAGCTTTAGAAAGCAACACATCATGATAAAATCTTCTGAGCTGCTACAATTCCAAATATAACACTATTTATTTAGGTATTTATTAAATTCCAGAAACTCTGTGAAAAACTGAACACCCTCTTCCTGCTTCCACAGGTATTAAGAGGGTGAATGGCAGCCATGTGCTTCTAATCAATTGCACTTCATTAACTGGTCATCAAGAAGCATGACCACTTTTATAAAAGCAGACTTTCTGCTGATCTAGAGCATTCACATGTTTGTTAACACAAAGCCAAAGAGGAAAGACATCAGCAATGCTCTTAGAGAAAGAATTGTTGCTGACAATCAATCTGAGAAGGGTTAAAAGTTTTTTTTTTTTTTTACACAATTTAGTCCATCATTTCACAATGAAAAAGACTGGTAGCTAGAGGAAAACATTAATGTCACCTCTATATCTTCTCAAGAGCTACATTACAGACTCTACAGGCCAAAGTAAGCATGTTAAATGTTAAAAAACCATGACAGCACAATCTGATAAATCTGATACCGTTAAAGCGGCAATAATCATAGATCTCCTAAGGAGTTCAACAAGTGAACACAAACTCCATCTGATGATGCAATACAATCTCCACTAACATAAAGACCATTAGCAACAAAACAAAAAACAGAACAACTTGTGAAGGTAACAACACAATCAATAACACAAACATACTATAGATTGTGAACATAAACTTGAAGCTAAAACAAATAAAATGGCAATAAACTTAACTTTACTTTCACCCTTTGCTTCAATTAAAAGAGGACAAGGAGCATTGTTTAGGTTTAAAAAACTGCATCTGAACACAACAAACTTCTGAAACATTGTTCTTTGAGGCCACAAGACCTTCGTGGAGGTGTTTAGAGGTGATGCGCAGAGCCTTAGCAGTCAAAAGCCATACACCAAACATCAGCAGAAGTACGTCACACCAGCTGTCAAACACAGTAAAAGAAGGGTGATGATTTAGTCCTTTTTTGTGCCAAAAGGTCAACCATGAACTCCATTGTACAGTATCCTCTACAGTCAAATTCCTGTCCATCTATCTGAAGAATGATAGATGAAACTGGGTGATGGAAATGAACAAACACTGCAGGCACACCAGCAAATGTGCAGCAGAAATCTGAACCATACTACAAAAATTCAAGCTATTTTACTACAATGAAATCTGTCTGGTACAATGAGACAGAGCCAGTGACTTAAAACAACCCAAATGCACTAAATTACGATTTGGCAACACATTAAACTATGAAAGTTCTCCCTACAGTTGGTGGTTTTCTCGTTCACTGAGTCACTTCCACCTCGTGTACAACACCTCTGGTCATCTGAACTTCTCAGCAGTTGTTAGTCATCACAATTGTTTTCCTTCTCTAAATGTGAGGTACAAATCAGGGGAAAGCCAGCGTGAGATTTATTTAGACAGAAACAACCAAAGACCATCTGGAAGAGTGGTATGTTACTAGTCAATGCCAAAGAAAACATGTTTTGAAGTATTAACATGATAGATTTGCATAATTTCAGAAGGAATTATGCTTAAAGAGAAAAAAAGCAAAAATTAAACTATTAGCTTCTGTGCTATCTGAACAACTCCCGTTAAACCTTGATGTTCTCAGTGCTCCATCATTTACTGAGTGGTGGGTCCAGCTTGTTACTTGAGTTCAGATGGAGAAAATTGAGCGTGTCTGGCTCTCTCTCGTTAAACAAACAACGTTCACAGTTTAAGGATTGCTCTTTAAGGGAGCCCGCTCAGTTTCAGCTTCACATTATTACTCCCCGCCTCCACCACTGAAACTTTACATCATTTACAGTCAAAATGACATTTTATTTTGTCTTTTACTGGCCCTTTAAATTGATGCTCTGTAAGAGGCATGGCATTTTATCTTTTCTTTACAACAGCCCTCTGTAAACTCCATCTGTCTTCTCATTGGTCGATTCTGGATGTCTGTCAAGTGGGAGTGGGTTTTTTTGTTTGTTTGTCTGTTTTCTGCTATTTTTCATAGACTTCAGAGCAATAATTTATTGTTAGAAACATGCATATGAGTTCAATCAGACACTCCTTCATTATGCATAACAGAAAAATAAGAAAACACATTTCCACTTTCAGGAAGGTCTTTCAAAAGACTTAAACTTATAAAGTCAACAAACAGAGGTCGACAGATGGCCAAAGTTATTATAAACGTGAGAGTGGCTCAGAATAGCTCATGGCCTGCTTCCACCGGTCCTCGTGCACCAGGGCCTGAGCAATCAACCTTGACGTGAGAGTTCTCCATCTGCGGCACAGAATGGAGCTACAGTCGACGCAACGGCAGCCTTGAATCCTGCTGAGAGTCTAGCCTCAGCCCTGCACTCTCACCGTATGTTTTGTTTGAGGACCGAGCGGGGGTGGGTAGCACGATCCCCCATCCTCGAGGATGCAGAGGGTCCAGCTGGTTTCCATTAGCATAACTTTTACTGAGGAATGGGAGGAACTGGCTCACGCAGGCAGACACATGAAGGAGATAAATGGCGAGACTGGTCAAGCAGACTAGACCCTGCTTCAGAGCGGAGCCAGATCTCATCTGATTATGGTGATTTTTGAGTTTGCTTTTTGAGATTATGACAAGAACATCCTGCTTGATGACAAAAACTCATGCCAAGACTGTTATCATGCTAGGCCGTAATCTTTGACCACTTTGGTGTTCATACATATTTAAGGTCATTCAGCCGGTAAACAGTCTGGGAAGGATATAATCTGGGTACCACACCTTTACTTTCCTGAGGGATTTTACAGCTTTTAGTATTTTACTTCTACTTTTTGCTTCTGAGCAGGTGGCGTCTCTCGCCACGTGAATCAAAAAATAAAAATCCATATGGCTACACCATGTTTCACTTCACATCTCAGTAAACTCTTTCTAAATACTCCAGAAGTCATCCCAGAAGACATCCATCATCTATCACTTTAAATATTTACTAAGAATGACAATAACAGCTCAACATTCCTGAGGATACCCTTATTTGGTTTCTCGTCAGGAACCAGATGAGCAGGTCAAAACTCCTCTGTCTCTAACAGAGGCAGGTGCCAGAGGACATTAAGCACAAAGACAGAAACAGGAGGAATTAGTTTGCCTGGCCCTGCACAAAGGTAACAAAATCTGCTTATCTGTACCTCTAGAGATGGCTGAAGCTGTGTCCATACTGTCAGTAGCCCTGCATTTCATTACCAACATCAAAGTAGATTTTCATCCAGCAGCATCAGACCCTGAACTAACCAACAGAGAAACAAAAGAGGGCTCTTTCCCATGGATCTTTGAGTACAACTGTGTTTATTTCTACAAGCTACAACTGAGTATTAATTCACCTGGCAACACACAAGCCTTAAAAAGTTTAGTTCATGTGTTGAATACCTCAAAATATGAAGTTTTAGATTCTTATAAACTCAAAACTGTTTGGGTTTATTGAGCAATGTTGGTAAGCATGCCTGACTTAGAAGCATTAACCTTGATGCCTCTGAAGTGTAATGTGGAATAAAGAAGCTTATGCTGCAACTGGTGTGAGCTTTATGCCTTCATTATGGCCCAAGTGGTTGAAGGAAGAGATGAGAGTGCAGTAATGACAGCCTCCTTCAGCTGGCAGCTCTGCCTCCCATGGTGAAAGTGCCTGGAGAGCAACATTACGAATCCCAGTGAAATTTACAGGCTTGAAGTGGGCCTCCTTATTAAAGGAGGTGAAACACTGATGGTACCCTCAGGATGAGGGCCCTCTATGTGGCCACAAGACAAATCACAAAGGAACACAATAGGGGGACTATGCGATGACAAAAGAGACTCTGTTTGAGCAGCATGGTTTCAGGGACCGTCGAGCTCCTGACTGTTACCTTCAGCCCAAACCGGCAGGGTGACACAAATAACTTCCCAGCAGACCAGTGCTAATAACATAGCCCTCAGCTGCCAGCAGCCAGTTCTCCCAACACTCTGAGCGACCCCCACGGCCCTCACTTTGTCTTGACATTTAAATTTTTCATTTGCTTTGCTTTGTCTAAATATTTTATAGCTGGAAATAAATAGACTTTGATTCAACAACCATAGAATACATAAATAAGTAAAGAAGAAAAGCAGGCCACATAAGCAAATAACTTGTCACAAATCACCACTGCGGGGTGGGAATGCTCCGTGTCATGGGAAAGGAGCTGAGAGATCAGCTAAGGACATGAGAAGCCATGGGCGACTCAGCGCAAACACAGCCAGCACTGCTGGAGCCACCCAGTCCAAACTTACCTTAACGTAGGCGGTGTAGCGCTGGCACTCCTCTCTGTCGATGTCCAGACTCAGCTGCTGACTCAGCTGGCTGATCTGAGACCCGCTCTGAGCGAAGTAAACCCGGGAAGGTTGACCCTTTTGCCGCTTATCCACATCAGCAGTCAAGTTGTACAGCAACTCTGGGAAGAAGCCAAAAAAAAAAAACTTTTACACATAACATCAACTGAGCATGATGGTTCTTTTGACTACAGACAGTCTTGGGAAACACTTGAAGTATGCAGGGTTTGGTTTTCTGGTAACTGCTATTAAAAGATGGAAAAAGTAATTGCTTATTGGAGTCAAATTAAAATGACTCAGAGTGAAAATGGAACTATCATTTGGTAAAACTGTTGAAACTTTAGCAGATTCAATGTTTTCTTCCCACAGTTTTACTGTTGGAGTAAACAAACTTTCAAACCAGGCAAAGATGTGAAGAACCACTGAACACTATAAGTTATTTTATTAGTTCGAAGCAATGCTGGGATGACTTCTATCAGTTTTCAAACCATATTGCAGGTGTTTATAATAATATTTATATGACTAAAGGTGAGCTGGCATGTGGATTAATAATGAAAGCAAAGATATTTCCAGCAGCTGGCAGATCCAGTATAACTTTTATATAACAACTTCTCTGCTGGTTCCTTGCCCTGCTTCAATGGCACAGAGACACAGAGCAACGTGAAATTGATTTAAGATTCAGAAATCATGAGTATGAAGTCGAACAATGCCAACTTTTCTGAGAAAACCATATATGGGCCTCTGACCATTTAAAATCCATTCCTCTGAATGAATCGGCCCCATTCTGCAGCAATTTCCTCAAGAGGGTGTCACACTGGTTAAACAGTGGGAGGGGTGGTAAACACACCCAACCGGACCAAAGTCTACTGTTTTCATCGTCCAGCTGAGAGAACACCATGAGCTCATTCCAGAGGAGGTAAAGCAACGCTTCATTATGGGAGTCACCGAACACATGGCGTTGCACTTTCCACGCTGATCGCCAGACGGCTAAACAGAGAAGCTTTATTCCTTCCAGCCAGGACACAGTCCCTGTGTAATGACGGGGCTCCTGCTCCCCTGGGGGGTGCGAGCCTGTGAGGCGCCACACCCAAACACTGGAACAGGACAGCACATCAGCTCCAAAGAGGCGCCGCACCCAACACGTGAGCAAAGGATGAAGGGTGAACCATCCGCCGTGCTGAACATCAGTCACGGGACGGAAAGCTGCAAGATTGTGTCATAAAACCTTAAACTGAATATTCAAAGTTCAGAAGTATGACTTTTTCTCTGAACGTGAAATGGCCAGAATACGTCTGCATGAGTCAACGTCGAGGACACTTACCCACTGAGATTTATACACAAGGCCAAGTTAAAAACATAAACATTGTTTTTGAGACTCAATTTTGATATTTTAAGGCAAACATAATTTTAACCAAGTGGAGAATAAGAACACATTCACAGTTCAGTGCATATTCTACTAAACATAGTCACTTTATGCAAAGTTAATTAGATAATGTCTCATTGTTATATTTAAGAATTACATTTCATAACACTTAAAAAGAAATTTTTTTTATCATACTTTATCATACTTTTCTATTCTCCTTACTTTACTATTTTTCATTTTCTAGTTTTAATATAGGGTTTATCTTTGATTGAAAAGTGACTATACATTTATACCTTTAATGAATAATTATTTCATGCCTGCAAATAAAATGTTTTAAAGGCATCATAAACTTTTAAGAAAGGACCTTTTGAATAATACTAAAGTTATGGCTTTCAGTTAATGTCTGCCAGTGTATGTATCAGTTTTACCCATGTCCATGTCATAACTGCAAAAAAAAAAAATCTTTTCGATGGCAGCTTTGTTTACTGCAGTGCATTGAATGGATGTGAGATGACTCCCTGATCTCCAGTGAAATGGTTAATGTTCAGGTAAACTCTCCAAACCTTTGCAGGGGATTCAAGACCAGGTACTTAAGCTTTGGAATAACACTGCATTGTTGAGATCATTAAAAGGACAGTTTGTATCAGATTAGACTATCTATGACCAACAACAAGCCACAACACCTGTAAAACTGGGATCCCACTTTGACTTGTCAGCATTTGTTACCTATTTGTCCTGGCAGCTGTCTCCCTCTGAAACGCAAACAAACAATGGCGTTGAAGCAGTTCAGGTTCTGGTGGCTCTCGTGGCACTGAGGCACAGAGATGTTGATGGAGATGGGTAGGAAGATGGAGACATCCACAGTAATGACAGGCCGGGACCTACAATCAAAGGAACCAACACAGAGACACAGTGTGGGTGAGACTGAACATTAAAATGACTAAATGCTGCACTGCTTCTCAGAAATACCACAGTGTCAACCAGGATTACCATATCACTCACCTCAGCAGCACCACGCTGTCTGCCATGAAAGCTCCAATAGTGAGATCTGCAGCAGAAGACACGATTGATATGTGGATCCATAAATAAGACATGACATTATTGCAACATTTGCTGTCAGCAGTCTTTATACCTGCAAAGCCTAAACAATGCACACATGTCTTGAAACTATCCTGCAGGCTAAGTCTGACTGTCAGCTGTGGAATGCAGTAAACAAGATGCAGCCATCACGAGTCTGAAAGTCTTTAACCGCAAGAGTGAAAATGAAATATTCAACAATCCAATCTTTTATTATCATTTTGTGGTTAGAAAAACCTGGTATGACTTTACCTGTGTATCCATTGTCATCCATGTCCACATTGCCGGAGATGGACTGGCCAAACATCTGCAGACCAGGGTTCACGTTGCGCCCAGAGAGTTTCTGGAACAAATGATGCCAGTCTTTAAATAGCTAAATATTGGCATGTGAGCAAACGTAGACAAAAGAGCAGAGAAAGTGATTTGTTTTTGATATGCATATGTTTTTCTGAGATAAATTATCAAATAGCTCGCATATCTGTGGTCATGAACTTTTGGGAAAAGACTGGAAGGACAAAATCCAGGCAGAAGCGGCTGATGGGATGAGAGACTTGTACAATTGGAAGAGTTCAGAACCGGCCTGCTACTCCCTCTCCTCTATGAGGAGCCAGATGAGGTGGTTTGTGTAGCAGCTACTTATGCCTCCTGCGGACGTCCCTGGAGAAGGATGGCTTACCAGGTGTAAATGTGAGGCCAGCCCAGAACGAGTGAGAATCTCCCAAATGCACCAAACCCATCCCCCAGGAGAAGATCCTAAACTTCAAGAGAGAGTGGGCTCGGCCTGTCTGGTCTCCAGTCTTAATGCTGAAAAACCTCTTTTGTTTTTGGTTTAGAAAATAGATGGATGGGCAATATGAGGATGAGCTACTGTATTATTTTGATAGAAATTCCAAAAACCCTGCAGTCTGCCCTACTGTCTGTCTACATTATCAGTTGCTTTTTACCACTCTTCAATCGACTGCAAACACAGTCAGATGCAGCCACATGTTTTTTTATCTACATTAAGCATGAGTCATTAAGATACTAATATGTGTGGAATCAAATTTAAAAAATGGTGATAGATAGAGTTGCAAAGTGGCAGAAAATTTACACTAAAGTTCCAAAAATTTCTATAGGATGTCAAGATGGGAAATTTTTGAAAATATTAAGATTTATACAATTCAAGTAATGTATGGACACATAAAATGTGTTCATACACATTTCATAAGCACTTAAATAGTACATATGTTGTAGTCCTTGGACTCAAAGTGTCTTCAATAGTCCTGGTATCGTGCGGAAAAGTCTAGAAACGACCTGTGCATGTGATGGAGGAATGCACAGCTGGAAATTCAATTTCATTTGCATTAAATCTGATCGTTTTAACCAAAATTATGCTGAAGGCTGTTCTTTCCCCCCCCCCCCAACTACATTTAAGTTAACCTGCAGTTTTTCACATTTCCAGCTTCTTCTCACTAATTCCCATTGATTCCCTGAAATCCCCAAGAAAAGTTAGCAATTTGTTTAAATTCCTGAAATTTTGCAAGCTTAATGTTGGATCAGATCATGAAAAATATCTGTTACCATGGAGTATTTTCGTGTAATTCCTGCGGCGTCGCCGTGGTAGATATAGACGGCTCCTGCGTAGTCATCCTCTTTAGGTGCTCCTATGGCGACATCTGAAGAGACAAATAAGGGCAAAAAATGTTTCTGTGCCACATAAAAGAATGAGTATGTTTGTGACGCTGTACAAGTTTTCATTAACCCTCTGTTTACTTTCAGCTGGCCAGCACCTGGGAAACAAGCACTGAAAGTAAGATTCATAGTTGACAATTGAGTGCTGTTTGAGGCCATAAAACTTGTACAACCTCTGAGAAAGTGGAAACACAACTATAAAGCGCTGCAAGAGCACGGAAACACGTTCTGAGCTCATTTTCAACAAAAAGTCCATATATAAACTTCCTTTTACGAACCAAAACACTTCCATCCTGTGTAGTGCAGCATACAAAGGAAAAACGCTACAGGAATTTTCTGTATTATGCAATAGTTGATTTATGACATAGAGACAGAATTTAAGACGAGTTGTCAGAGTGACCAAACTTGTGTGTCTACAGTAGCGCTCTCAAATTAAATGGTAGCTGTCCTGTCGTAAATAATCTTCAGTCAGTCAGCAAGTGCATCTGGCTCATTCCGCAACCCAAGAGCGATGAGTTACGGGATGAGTTATGTGTCCCAGCTGCCATCCTTCTGAACTCACACACAGATGCTGTGCCAGGCAGCAAGCCCTGAGGCGTGTCTGTGATGGAGATGAAACCAGGCAGAAGCTTCCAGCCGTGAGTGTGAGATCAACGCCAAGCGGAGCCCTCGGAGCCAGGAAAACAGACGGCGTAAACGTACGTCTCTGAGTACGGCCGTGCACTTTGCTTTGAGTTTTGATGACAATTCATGCAAGGGTGAAAGTAGGAGATTTCATCTATGATTTCCGACTGACTGAAACAAACATACAGTATGTGAAAAGAACACATTTTATTGCTGAGAACTCTTTGTTGAGACTATAACGCAGGGGTGTCCATCTCCAGCCCTCCAGGGTTGTTGTCCTGCATGTTTGAGATGTTTTCCTGCTTGAACACACCTGATTTAAATGCGTCATTAACAAACCTGTGCAGACCTCGATGTCAGCTGATGAAAATCTATTCATCTGAATCAGGTTTGGACAACCCTGCTCTAAGGTAATGTCGTTCAATAATTCCTCTAAATGCTGTCAACCCGTGATTTCCTTTTTTTAGATTATAGATTCATAGACCACTGGAGGGCCATTAAAAAAAGAAACAAAAAAAAAAAAACCCCACATACATGAAGCAACTACTTTGGATGTCAGATATGTTTCTCTTCTTTTATTCAAAGGACAAATATTTTTTCAAACGTTGATATAATATCCTGAGGGATTCATGAAATGTCTGTGATCACACATAAAACCCCTTTTTTCTACCATGCCTTTAAACCGCTGTTCAGAGTCTCTAGTGTGCAGAGGTGTAGTCAGTCAATTGATGTGGCTCCGCCCCCTCTTCTGCTGGGAGTGTATCTTTTGAAATAGGTTTTAAACAAACATTAACCATGAGCTAAAATCATGAGTTACGAACCCAGAAGTAACAAAAATTGCAGTTCCTTGACTGGCCACTGGTGGCTCCTAAGGTGATTGATTTCACATCCATGATAACTCGGAGGGCAGTGAATTTCTTTTATACCATGTCAGGTGAATTTATATATTTAAAAGGCAAAGCCTTTTGATTAATAGTAGGTTCAGAAAATGACTAGCCATCATCACTTCCTCATCCGTCATCATCATGCTTCAAAGCTAAGGCAAGTAACTCGTAGTTTATTCAAACCCAGTGGTGGCTAATTGCACCAGTTATTTTGGATTTTGCCGACGAAACACCTGAAATGACAAAATTCCGTGGAAAAGCTCTGTAACTCCTTTGGCTTGGATCATCTGAAGGAGCTGATAGCTACAACTAACTTTTATTGACGTAAGCTGGGTGTGGTCCTGTCAGCTTCATGGGCAACATGGCACCGCTCAGTACGAGGAAGCATAGGCTTTAAAACCAGACATCAGAAACCTTATGGGTCACATGACTGATGGATTGTTCAGTCTTTTCCACACAATATATTTTTAAAGCTTTGTACAACCTACTTCAGAGCTACAGCCATTGCAGAAATGTGTAAAAGAGGTATTGGATAGTTGTGGAAAAACTATGCAGTATCTCTGTATAAACACATTTTAACCACTAAGTGGCTGCAATACCTGAACAAGACTAAAATAATATAACACTCTAAAATAAAGACTTGGCAATATGGCTTGAATTAGTGAATTATTTAATTATCTTTTGCATGCAAAACTGTCAGAAGGTACATCTCACGTTTCCAGTGCAGGAGTGACTGAGAGTCGTCAGTACAACCGTACAACCGTTTCCGAGCAGAGCTGGTTGCTCTTTAGACAAAATGAGACACACTTCTCAAAATAACCTTTTTACAGCTGCGTAGGACAGCTAAACCCAAACTGCACAGACACAATACTGTTCTGAACTGAGTGTACTCATAATTAACTCAAAGTGACTGATAATTTTCCATCCCAGAAACACATAAGGACAATTTGGAAATGGGTCTGTGATGTTACAGATTCCTGTAAATCTGAACAGCTTATGCCATTCAGTGCACAATGTCAGAGTTTTTCACATCAGACTCACTTTAGATGCATATATGTTTCCAAGAAATTAAAAAAAGTATATTTTTATCCCTGTTTATACCCAAAGATATAAAATCATGCCCCAAAAGACATAGGTCAGAATAAAAATGAAAAGAATTCACTGTAGCAAATCTGTATGCTGTTAGTTCTTACCTTGGTAACCATCATCATCGATATCGCCGATTGCTGCAATGCACTCTCCAAAGTGTGCATTGAAAGCGTTGTCACCAGTCAAGACTGCGTCCTCCTCCATCACCCCCTGAAAATTCACAAGACAGAATCAGGCAACAGGGTGGTTTCAGTGACAAGGAGGCAGAAGAAAAACAAATCTCCTACACAATCCTGCGTAAAATTATTGCTGCATTTATTTGATAAAAATTTCATGGCAACAGTTACAGTTATTTGTCTTTCATCCAAAAGTTTGAGCCAGCAGACAGTCGCCTTGCTGGTAATAACTCTTGACTAAAAAATGTAAAAACAGAAGCTCTGGTCTTAAATCATCATGCAGCAGAATCACACAACAGCCCACTGTTTTAGTCTAGTTTCTTGAGGATAAACATGGCCAAAGACAAATAAAACGTGAACAATGGCATTCGAATGAACATCTGTGAGGATGAAAGTGAGAAAAAAAGACATACTGTAAAATAAATCTGCAGGTTACAGTATCGTGTTCCCACTGAGTCACTTATCCCACTCACATTGCCTTTGCTGAGGTACACAGACACCTGGCCTTCATCCCGAAGCTGGCTGTGCATGGGTGCCCCCACCAGCAGGTCCGACAGGCCGTCCTGGTTTAGATCAACTGCACACAATGAGGAGCCAAAGTAAGAGCCCATCTGGAACCAAGTCGAGCCACAGAGCAATGGGTCAGATCACAGGCAGTTCCTCGGTTTAAACCATTGATGCACAAATCACGTTTTCATTGGATTTATTTCTACTTTTGAATCTTTTCCAGAATTAAACAAATATTTACACAAAACCCCTGTCTTCGAGCAGCTGAGGGCTTTCCTAATTTACTTTGCATGAAGAGCATTAGCTACCTCCCTGGTTTTGGTTTGAGGCAAGCGTGCTCCTTCTTTAAATCGCTGCTGCTGTCTAAAACACTAACGCAGACATAAACAATGCGGTTCTAGTAACAAAGCCATTAGAGCAGCGTATCTGCAACTTATTTCAACAGTGAGCTACATCTTTCCTTGGGTTAACAGATATATATGTTTGCAATGTTTTTTTGATGAAAAAGAACAAAATGGTATAACAACACCATCACTGAAAAACACTGGATGATAATTCTGAAAAGAACGATCAGAAATCAGAGCTCGTACCATTTTCCCTGAGGCTTGAAAACTCTTCACCAGAGAGGCACCATCAATTTTGAAAATGTAAACCTGTGAAGGAGACAAGCAGAATCACTCTAACAAGCAGTGCTAGAAGACTTTAACTCTGCAGGTTTGCATCAAACCAAAGATAAAATTCCTACTTTTCCAACGCCGTTGTGCTGAGGTGCTCCTGCAGCTATGTCTATTACATTAGGAGAGGAGAAGTGTCCAGCAGTCACTGCGTAGCCTGGAGACACAGACCATAATCAGATACAGCTTCTTTGAACTGATTTACTGTCATCTAATCCATCTGCATCATATTATCGATAGTACAGCAGCTCTTACCAAGGTAGCTGTATCTGTGGGAATCAATGCTGTCTTTGTTCAGGCTGTAGAAGGTGTCAGAGGTCAGATTGTACACTTTGATGGTTCCAGTCCAGTAGTATGACCCTGGTGCCCCCATCACCACCAGCTCCTGAGGATGAAACCCCCCCACCGCATTCATGGAGATAAATGTGACCATCAACATGGCCCTGCTATCTTCACTACAAGGACTTGCTGCTGAGATGAGGAGAGGAGAAAAAAATCAAAAGAAAAACACTGCTGGGTGGATGTCTGGTTAACCAACAGCCACAGACTGGTTTGTGCTATCTGCTCTTAAACACACAGCCAGATGGCATGTTAACTGACAGCCTCCTTTGATGTGAGGAGGAATTCAGAGCTGAAGCAAAACTGAAAGCTGTAAAGTGAATTGTTCGCAGTCATTTCGGGGGACAAGAGCACAGAAAGGTGCTGCCTCCCTGCTCATGATGATTCACCACTGGAACGCTTCCTCCGTACAAACAAACTTGACAGTCAGCACCTTACTCAGCAGTACCGTGCCGTGGCGTCAAACATCTGGGCACCACCAGGCGTTTGGAGCAGGGTTCAGGCGAGGATAAAGCTTTAACAGTTGGACCTCTTTTCTTGAAATTCCTCACATTCTTCCAAGGGGGGCTGTTCAAATGCTTGAACAGATCCACAGTGACATCCTCCATCCAAGGAAGAAAGATCGATTTGTTGATGTGTCTTTGGTTTGAAAACCGTAGGATCACGGTGGAACCTAACACTTTTATGATCTTTGCTTCAGTAAAACACCAAATCCTCTCGCTGATCTTTTGTTCTATTGTTAGTTTTTCATTAAGGTTTGCTTGAAAAGGTAAAAAAAAAGCGATGTCACACTGCAGCAGGAGTTGAGAGCAGCTGTGAGCCAGAAGTTATTTGATGCTGCACTAAAACAAACATATCAGAGATTTAGTATTCAAATGACACACTTATAAGAGAACATATAGTGTTTTGGATACCTAAAATTATTTTCCTTATAGATCACAAAATTATTTTATAATTAAATCATTTAATTTACAAGCAAAGAGGACACATTTAAGTTAGTAACAATCTGATAGATGAAGACATGCTTTGCAAGAGAAGCTTTGAAAACAAAATCTTTAAACACAAATTTTCAGTCTCTTCCTAAAAAGCAACCCATGTCCTTTTAGGTAAAATGCATTTACGAGTTAAATCTACTCTGCTTCCCTTTCAACTTTGCTCACTGTAGCAGCCTCACCCTCCGATGGGGAAACATGTTCTGGACATCAAAAGAAGACAAAAAGGCACTCTGCTTCCAAAGATGACGTCATTTTGTAACAAGAAAACAAAAACAGTAGTGCGTTTAAGCTATAGAACGAAGGGAGCGTTTGCTTTCTTAAATATTTCATCTTGATGAAGCACGCCAGAGGTCACATGAGCCCGCCGCAGCCTTTCCTACCGCATCCGTGGATGGAAACATAAGCTAACACTTATCAGCAGCTAATCAGCAGAGCGCTGGTGGCTTTGATATGAATACTCATATATATTTCTGAGTGCAGAATTCGGATTTTCCACATTGTTTGGCATCTTAAACAGCTGTGAAAAGATCCCGGTCGGTTCCCCAGAACGTCTCTGCTAACTATCAGAATACCGGAGTCAAAGTCAACAAAGAGAGATGGTGTGGGGGGGAGCTCGAAACATTAGGCATGTGGTAGTGTTAACTGCAATCACACATGCGAGTGAGAAAGTGAGTCTTCTGAGGAGAAAAAACACACAGTATAGAAGATAATAAAGACTGATGGCGTCCTCTGTTATGTACACTAAAAATGCAAAGAGGGTATGATTACAAGGGGACCTACGGTGTTATGCCAGTTTCCAACTCTGTTTTTAAACTGGAAATCCAGTAAAATACTTTTGCATGATTCATAAAATGTTTTTAGTCACCCTTTATGTAACCTCTGAGTTTCTCCTATTTCTGAAAAACTTAGATTTAGCTCCTGTCTCTTTAAGGCCTTCTTTCCTTTAAAGTCCAATTTCTTTTTAATGGAAGGCTCTTGGGATTTCTTTGTAGTCACAAGTTAATAACCATAAAAATGGTTATTCATAAAACTAGAGTTGAAGTTGCTTCTGAAAAGTGTGAACTATCAATTATATGCTAGCTAGTGCAGCTTCTCATTCATTAAAGCTCAAAGCAAAACCTTATGTTAAGGAAGAATATTTTAGATTATTTTGCTAGTTTTAAGAATTCTAGTCAATGGAATTTTTCTAACCCCACTGGCAGAGATTATTATTTTTTAAATAAGATGACTTTCACTAGATTTAGGAATATTAGTCTTATTAGGAACATTAGTCTTAGAGGGGCTGTTTTTGGGCTTGATTACTGGTCACAGGTATGCTTCCTGCCAGGAGACAGGAAGTGGCTGAAGATAAATTGTTGATTTCATTGTAAAAGTCCAGTTCAACTCTCTCACACACATGCAAAACAAAACAAATAGATTGTGTAATCCCAACACTGCCAGCACTGGGTATGATCATCACTTTTTCCAATGGAAATGTTGTGTGGTAGTTTTTCTTCCTGCAGATGTGTGTGTTATCTTCTCATAATCACTATCCCATTCTGGTTCAGACACAAATGGACGTTATTTTCACAATTTCCCACTTTTACTTAGTTTGTAAAAGTTTACTTTATCGTTATCACAAAAATCATGCCACCTCTTATCAAAAGGCTTCTTCTGGAAAGGGTTTTTAAAAAAATATTAAAGTATGTGACAAAATAGGGGGAGTGAAGCAACTGCAAGTGAAATCGCTCATGTACAGTAGACATGTGGCCTTAGTTCGGCCTGACTTTGAGATGAAATTAAAAAGCTTGTTGTTGGATACGTGTTAGTAGTTATTGGAGAACATGTTATATTCAGACATAGACTCCACATCCCACAGGAGTCACAAAGATTTGTTCATTTCTGGTAACCAAAAAGGCCTCTTTTTGGTTACCAGAAATCAGACAAAACCAGTATCCTCTTAGCAAGTAAGACCCTATCAAAAAAAAAAAAAATTGGAATAGTTAATAGTATGATATCATTGTGTGGACACCAAAAAGTTTAACCATATCAACCTGACATAACTTTGAGCTCTGCTCCAGGAGACTCTTTAAAAACGCTGCGTATATCTAGAAGATCATCATTTGACTTTATGGGTCACATGACTGAGCTCTTCTCAAACATTTACATCGTTATTTAAAATTTTGGCCACATGATCACTCCAACTAATCATACAGTGATCTGACTGATGAAGTTTCGGTGGCATTGTGATAGCCGAGCGTGGATATCAACGGGAAACTAGCGCCATGTTTGATGAACAGAAACAGGGGATTACATGTGTTAGGAAGATGAACAAGCACTGTTACTGACCTCCGAAAAAACTCCCGCTATCCCAGCTTGGCACGAGCCGTGCTCTTCCCCATACTTCTGCTTATAGTCTGCAAGAAAAAACAAACCACAAATTATTTCACTGTGTGCTTGAGGCAGCATTTACTGGAGTTTTTCCTGCATTCCATATGGAGCTAGTCAAAATCCCGGTCCCATCCAAGACGAGCCGAGAGGCAGAAGGCAGACTGAAAGAAGGGGTACAGCATCATTTTCAACAAAAAGATTTAGCGCTTGGGAAGGGCGGGGGGGATAGCGCTCTTAGGTTACAAAAATATTGGGCTTGGATCTATGCAAAATGCACTGAAAATATTGAGCTTGGATCTATGAAAAATGCTCTGTTAATATGGTTCCATGCAAAGCGTGCATGCAAAACAGCTTTTGATAAGTGGTTCTGCATCAGTAACATGCCAAAATATGTGAGGAACATATTTGCACGAGTTCCTTTAACAGTTTTTTTTTTTCTGCAGAAGATTATTTTCCAAATGGAACTTTATTTTTAGTGCTGCTGCACATGTGCAAAGGAAAACAGCTTGCATGACAAACGGACATGATTTACTACGACCGTAACAAAATCTGGTTCATCAGCATCAGAAGAAAATGTTTCCTTAAATTAACTTAATTTCTGGGAACCCATTGCTTTAATAAACATATCATTATTGCACCCTTGTGATATATTTTTTTCCTTTGAAATGGTGCAAAAGACGGATGCCGTGTTGGGCTTGATGAAGAGCGATGACGCTTGAAGGCTCTGCTGCTACCGCTTCTGCCAGAACCCCAATCACAGGCTAGACGGAGACCTCGGGCCTCGCGGCGATGGAGCTAGTTGCCGAGATAACATGCCATGATGAAGCGTACTGTGATAAAAAAGACCAAACCTGGGGTCTGGACCCCCTCAAAAGATCCCAAAAACGATTTCTGGGATGACAAGATGATAAAAGGCATGTGAGATATAAACACTAAGCTCCAGCTTCACACCGATTATAAATGAACCTGTCTAATCCTACACATGTAAATGATTTATTCTAGCCTACTTAGCTGCTGCTTTTTTGAGAAATTACACTTTAACTGCTTATAAGTCATGTCCACAGTGAGGGCGTAAACCTTACTACAAGCAAAAGAATTTGGTCAAACCTTGTCATCTACTTAACTTTTAATGCCAAGCCTTGTGTTTGGTGCTTGTCAGTGTGACATTAGAGGTTAAAATGGTTTAAAATTTAAAGCTGATGCGTCAACTGTACCTTGATAACAAGGGATGAGTGGTTTTGTCCTCCCTTGAAGTGTTGGAGGGATGATGGAGCAGTACCCATGTGGAAGGATGTGTTCGGAAACGTAAAAGACGTTTTTCCAGCGGTGGGCGCAGGCCTGCAACGGCAAAACAGAGTGGAAGTCACGTTCACTCACACGCTCATTTAGTGCACACGAGCGCTTCAGAGTTCAGGCAGGCCTCCATTGACCACGCAGACTGCTTCAGTCGCTTTCCTCCTCGCTGAGCTGGAGTCAGCGCGTCTGTGTGGCTGTCAAATGATTGTCAATGAGAGGGGGAATTAAAACCCATCCATAACCCTGACCGAACTGTAACAGCTATGGTCTGTGGTGTGAATGTCTCAGCTGCAGCCTGAGATTGAGGTTTGTTGAGCAGCATTAAATGCTCAGTATGAAAAACCTCACAATAACTTTCATGAGATAAAAGGATACATATTAATTACTTTTTATTTTCTAAATGTTTATACGTTTCCTTGAAGTCTTAATGAGATATTTGTCACATTTGCTCAAAATATCATAGGTTTACAGTGCAAAAGTACCCTTTTCAACCACATCTTTACAGTCACATAAAGGGTTGGGTTAAACTCCCCTCTCCAAGCTACCCCTGTCTTCAGCAGGAGGTGCCTCTTTTGAAATCTGTGTAACAACTGTATACCACCCACATCTGGAGCACAGAAAATGCATCATGATGTTAAGTTAGGAAGACGTAAATGCAGGGAAATGTGCTATTATGCTGTTTATTCTCCAGATGTATGATTTTGTTTATCATTTTTCTTTAACTAATAATTTAAGACAACTAAATATATGCTATGAAGCCATGAGTTCAAACAGAACAGGAAGAAATAAAAATGAAGTAAGAGACGAGAAAGAAAAGAACAAACTACTTCTTTATCTCTCTGCTTTGGAAACAGGCAGCATGTTTCACAAACTTACATTGAGTAATTCAAAAACAATATTTTGCTGCTGTTTTCCCAAACTGAAAAGCACCACAGATCGATAAGCAAACAGAAGAGTGTAAGCCAGATTTGGAAGTTTGTGCTAAACAGGCCACATGAATGTGTGAGTGGTAACAATTTAGTCCCCCAAGGGGGGGACCAGTGGTGGGGCTCCTGTGGCTCTGGGGACGATTCTGCATGCCTCTGTGTAGACAAAGTCCTCTTAATTTCCTTTAAGAGCCCTCATCCCTCCCCCCCATAGACACACAACACACACACAACCCGTCTTAATGGATGTAAGAGCTCAGCAGATTGCGGGCATAAACACAGCATCAGATGACTGTCTGGGAACAAGATGCTAAGTTGAGAAACATTTGTGTTTCAAAGGGCAGCTTGGCCAGCAGAAGAGCCATCAATCCTCCCTCTTTTGTAGAGTCTTTAAAAGAAGAAATAAAGGACCAATAAGCTGATATAAACATAAAACGCAAAAGCAGCTGACAACGTCTGCGGCAAACGGGGCATCCGCAGTTAAGAGGATGAAGTGTGCGCCCTCGCCAAGGTCCTGTTCGATTTGAAAGAGCTCAGCCGTTACAAACAAGGCCTTCACTGAAAGCAGAGATGAAATCACCACTGCACACATCTGCCAAACAGCCGCTTCCCTCTGCTCAGCCCATTCAAATGAGATTTTAAAAGAAAGAAGAAAAAAAAGAAAAACGTCAGGACTTTGGAGAGGCACAGGAACATGTGGCTTTGGAAAGCCACCTCTACTATTTTTTTTTATTTTTATCATCACGCTCTCATAACAGCCAAAAAGTGTGCAGCTAAAAGTTTGTTGTTACACAAGTCTGACGTTCACATTCCCAGGACGGACAAGTCCAACAACTACTCATGTTTTAACAGACTGGCTGACAAGTAAAGCTAAGCGCGTTGGCTCGAAAACCACGCCAGTACATTCCACTAAGACACAGAAATGGAGCAAAAACAAACGTAATAAAAACGATAGAGACAAATCAAAAGTGATCTGGGGTCTGGAGGAATTCCTTTTCCCTATTCATATACATATATGTATATTTTCAAGCATGTTCACACCTGTCATGAGTGTTTCAAGAGTTACCCAGCTAACCAGAAGTCAACAAATGGTCCTGCAAAGCCCACTAGATCACTCACTACCCACCACAGGAGACAGGGGTTAATATTTAATGAAAGGCTGCCCTTAGACGGGACCACCGCAGCGGGGCTGAAGCCTAAACAAACTCTGCCAGCTGCCCTCTGATCTCTACGCAAACACTTAGCCCAGCACGTCTGGAATTAGCGCCATTCTGATGTTTTCAAACCATTCTCGGCTCTTTATTTTAATAAACAACCTACTTTTGACATCCCCAACTTCTCCTGACTCTTTCAGCCCCACACACAAGCTAAATGTCTCGCAAAAATATGCAAACATGCAGCAGTCCCTCAAATTTGCATCTGCGAGAAGTCATTCAGAGTCCTTATTTCAATGACTTTGTGAGCCAAAGCTTGTAAGAAAGTAACAAAATGAAAAGAGTGTCCTTGCTGCAATAGCGAGGGTAATGTAGGGACCATCTGTGGTTTAACAGTGCGGTTCATGCTGATGCGTTTGGAACAGTGATACGGGTATAATCCAGTCTGTTTTTCAGGCATATATGGTACATATTAAACAAATTGCCGAAGCTACTGGCGTGCCGTCTCTAAACTCACCAGTATTTTGCCGTTGGCTCTGTCCTGGCGGGCCAGACTGACCCCCATCCACTCATCATCCCTGTCTCCTTGGCACGTCTTCCCACAAGATTCTCTCGGCTTGTTTCCTGAAAGACAATGAGGGAAGTTTGGAGACGTTGTGTAATCAGGACGGAGGATGTCTTGGACCTTGCAGATTGTCGGCATTTAGAGTTCTATTTAGAGTTTTATTTTGTATTTCTGTTGAATGTGCAAGGATTTCTTTTTTTTTTACAGCACCAAAAAGGAAAAACGACAGTTTTATACAGATAAAAATCCATCAGCACCTAATGGGAAGAAGGCGGCAAGCATCTTCATGACAACAAAACTCAAAAAACACTTATTGACGCACAGAAACAAAACATATTTTGAGCTAAATGTCAGTGTTATTACTTTTTTATAAACTTCCATTTTACTGTTGGATATTTTTAAGGTTAAATACACACATTTTTTTTCTTTTATCAAATAAGAAATAGCTCCAAAGTTAGTGACTGTTTTCATAACCAAGATGCTGTAGAGTCCCGTGTAAATGCTTCAGGCATCTCACATGTTTAGGTTCATATCCATCATGCAACATGATCGGAAAAGAACCAGATTGGTTCCATATTTATTCTACAGCATGGCGATGACCTCAAACACCCACCCAGAGTCATAAAGAATTATCTTCAGCAACCAGAAGCACAAAAGCAGTTATTCTGGCCCCAGCAGAAGCCTGAGCTTCAAATCACAGAGTCAACTGTGTGTGTGTGTGGGGTGGGGTTGGGTGGTGTGGTGTGGGGGGGTTACATGGACTGAGGCTGTCAGGATGAGACTCAGTTCTGCCAAGTACTTTGTAAAAGTGTGTGGACGCATGCACAGAGGAGAACTGGGGCTCAGTTTCAAAGTTAGAGGGTGATTTCATTTGCAGAGATAGTTCTGAAGTTACCTCAAACACCTCTAACGTGCACAACAATATGTTTATAATAAAGTAAACTTTGCTGATATAATGTGACCTCTTGACTTCACAGTTGTTCTCACACAGATAAAGAACCCTGTGAGAAGCTGCTTCCTGTTATCTGCCACAGGAAGAAGGAAATCCAACTTTAAAGGTATACATCAAGAACTAAAATATAGCACTTATCGCTCGGCATCAAGTGCAATGATAGAAGAGCTTCAGCCTGAAAAATTATGATACTCATCTTAAAATCAAAAACATTTGTGTTCACAAGAAATGCAGATGTTCCAATAACTGTATATTTGTATTAGTGGATGGGCAACTGTTCTGAAACTATCCACTTTAGTCGTGGACCAGTCAAGGCAAACTTACAAATACAACAGTGTGTACAGCCTCCCTAGTGGTGTTGTTTCATCCAGGTTTAATGACATCCAGGTTTGTTTTCCAGTGCCTTTGAGATACAACCAACAGTTACAGCAACCTGGCTCTCTTAAACCTAAATAGAATGAAAACCTAATTAATATGATGTCAAACATCTGACTCCTTAAAATGAGTTAAATCTGTGCTTGGTTCCGAGGGAGCTCAAACTAAATACGGACTTTTGCTTGGAGTCATTTTGTTCTTAACTTTCTGTAGTTTTGTGGGGTTTGGTTGCATGTACATATTTTGTTGAGGTTTATCTACGATGTGAAAATGAAAATGACTCTCCTTAATGTGATTTTTAATTTTGCTGTTGCACCAACTACACCAAATTTTGGTGTTGCATCAACTGGCTTTATTACATTTCTTGTTAAATGGTGGTCTCAAAGAACATTATTGCAAAGATTGCAGTTGAACTCTTGTAGAGGCCGGGGCAATTTCACTTCTCTTTCTCATTTTCCTTGCCTGGTTAAACGGGGTCTCCAGGGGGACTCTGTGGGGAGTTTCTGCCCCATTTTCTGTTTACTGCCAGCCAACCACATCATCTCAAGTGAAAGATTACTTCCAAAAGAGAGTAAAATTGTTTTTACAGTTTCAACCAGTATGTCTTAAGTAGAAAATAAATATGAATGGAACCGTTTTATTGTTATCTTTAGTGATAAGTTGTTGGCACAGGGGGCAACATGGTGGCTTGGTTGCCTCAGAGCTACAAGTTTCATTGTTGGGATCCCTGCTGTGGTCTCTGTGTGGCATTTGCATGTTCTCCCTGTGGTTTTGTGTGTTTTCTCAGGGTACTCTGGTTTTTCCCTCATGGTCATAGGAGAGATTCTGAGGGGGGTTTTTTTGTTTTTGTTTTGTTTTGTTTTTCTGCCTATATTGTGGCCAAATAGTGGAGTGTTGACCTGTCCAGGCTGCACCCAAACCTTTGCCTAAAGGCTTTAACAGACCCCCGTAACCTTGAATAGGAGAAACTGGTATACAGTTAAATGGTGATAAAATGGTGAATGAATAGTTGGGACAGTTGCTGTTTCTCAACAATTTAAAGTCAAATCCTGCAGTTTTTATTCATCTCAGCAACAGATCATTGTAAGTAAGAATTAAGTAAGTAGTATTTGTTGTTCACCATTCATGGTATCTAAAGTTTAAAATGAAAGGCTTATAAAGCCATGACATAGATAAACTGAACAAATGATAGACAGTTGGCAGTCCTGGAGTATATGTGGATTTCTTCAAACTTAATAGTAAAAGTTGTATAAGTTAAACTCAAAATCTGGTGCAGCAAATTGCTGTGAAATGTTGAGTTTTAACTTTTTTTATTTTTACAGTGGATGAATGTATTTTTTCTGTGGCTTACACTTGAAAAAGACTAAATATATATGTTCACTTAAACTTAGATTTAAAAAAAACAAAAATAGAAGTAGATTTTAAACAATACATAGCAGTTTAAGGCACAATTTTATATTAATAAAATCCACAAAGGGATCCAATTCAGTGTTTATACAAATTGTAAAGTATTTCTCTTTGACGAAATGAATTGGACATTTTTTTTGAAATGTTTGTTTGTTTGCTTTATTTTGGTTATACATTGACTGAGCACAGAGTCAATATTGAACCGTGCACTCGCCTTGTCCTCCATGACCACAAGAACAGAGGACAAGGGGGCATCTGGGAGACCAAAGTTCAACTCTTTTGCTTCATATTCTCAGAAAATCCTAGCAGAAGAATAAATCATATTAATAAAAATATTTATGGACCTCTGGACACAGAAACCTGAGCATCTGTCTTTTTGCTTGTCTCCTTATTGTAGGCTCTGGGGTTTTAAAAAAAACTGAAGGTTGTTAGGTCCAATGTAAAGCTAAATCATTGTGATAAATCAAAACAGATGCTGGGGGTGGTGGAGGGGACGTTCAGCAGAGGATGGACAAGAAATAACAGCATGCATATGTGTGAACTGCAGCACCAGATAGTGAGCTTTTACTGTAGTTTTTGTGGGTGCATATGCGTTGCCCGGCGACAGAAGCAAATAAATAAGTGTCTAAGAAGTGCTGAGGCTGCGGGTTCCGGTACTGACCTCGACCCAGATCCATCTCCGTGCAGCGGCGCTCCGGGTTGCTGTGGACTCGACACTTGAACACAGCTCCGGGAGAGTGCACAGAGCTGCTGTAGGAAGAGTTTGCTCGGGGTGCTCCCACTATCACCCTGCAGACACGAGGACGGGACACAATGGAAACAGTGCCGGAGAAAACAAGCTCAACACATCCCTAAAAATGCGCCTCTGAAAGCTTGAACTCAAACAGCCTTCTGGCAACAGGGAATTTCCAGTGGAAAGGGAACAAAAAACACGCTTTACATCGCTTGGTCGTGCATTCAGATCAGGCTGAACTTTACTGGCCAAATTTCAACAAGTACAATTTGGTTGCATCACAGTGAGAAAGTAACATCCTTTGCAAGGACCTCTTGAACTCACCAGCGTGTGTTGTCATGATAATGCTCCAGCACGGAGTAGCCAAAAAAACTAGAATTTGGTCCGCGGAACACTAAAGGATGTTCTAAGTCTATGTTATAAGAAGAAACCACTGAAATGGAGAGACAGACGTAATAAAAAACATGTTGTAGTCCCGCTCTCTGTTTCAGCAGAGGACCCATCCCTTTACGCATCGCGCGTAATAACGCGGCTGAAGTGTCCAAAAGTTAAATTAAAAAAAAAAAAAAAAACAATACAAAGGAAATATCAGATCTTCAGTGGTCACGCTTTTACAAAGTATCTTCCAGTTGTTTTCTTCCAGGTCTAAAAGAGCATGCGGGCTGTAAGCGCATGTAGAAAGGCAGTTAACGGAGCAGTAAATACAGATGCGTCAGCTTCTCTCCATTCTGTGTCAGTCCGGGGACGCTGTCGCTCTCGGGCTCCCTGAGGTGGAGATAAATGCGAGGAGTTTTTGTCGTCAAAACAACACAAGATATCCTGGAAATGAGTAGTTTTTACCCAAAATAAGAGCACCGAGTTTGCGGTCAATGTTGCTGCAACCGCAGCTGGAAAGTTGCGGTTTTAATGTGAAAGGCCGAACCGGAACGCGCGTTATTACCGCGGTGGCGAAGAAACGAGAACTGTTTCTGAGGCGCGGAGGGCGCAGAGCATCCCATTTCACCCACGGGGTTTCACTCACTGCTGCCACCTAGCGGCAGAAACACCGACAGCTTCGTTTTCATGTTTCAATAAGTTTTTCCTCACAAAAAAAAAGATGCTAACTTCTCTCATCCAGATATGAGACTCTCCATTAAAATCAGAGAAAAACAGGGATGGGTTTTCAAAGTGTTCACAATTCGAAAGTGTTTAAAGGATTAACTTTTTTATTCTTTCAGCTTTTATTAATGACACCAGATTTGTCTGGTTTTGGGATCATTGTGTAGTATATGGATAAATGGAACAACAGTCTATATGAAATATATTAATTACATATGTGTGCACTATATATGACTTCTGTTGCACAAGGCAATGTGAAAAAGTTATTTTAAAATTTTCCTTTATTGATCTCAGTAGACAAATTCACGTTTTGAAAGTAAGGTGCTGAATTTCTCAATTTTCTGTGATAATTTTTAAATTAAAGGGAACACATGGGGAAAATGGTTCTGGGAACATATATTTAGGTTTTCAAGTGACTACCAACTCAAAGAGTAAGAGATAAAACAACCGTATCGCTTAGTTTCAGGCCACTAATTCTGAAAATGTCGTTTGAATTGTTCAAATTTTCAGGCTACTGTGACATCACAGACCCAGCTCAGAATTAGATGACCTATTTTCTCCCATCATGCAGCATTTATTTTAGCGTTAGGGTAAAGAGCTGTAAAAATATGTGGTTAAAAAGGACATTTTATACTCTACCACTGCTGTAATTTAATCAAGAAAAAAAGTCTGACTTCTTTTTAAGACATTAAAGTGTGTCAAACATCCATCCATCCATTTTCTTGACCCGTTGTTCCATTTCTGGGTCACGGGGGTCTGCTGGAGCCTATCCCAGACCATCACAGGCGAGATGCAGGGGTTTGTGTCAAACAATTTTAGATAAAAACAAATGTCTCCTTTAAGCTCACAACCTGCAGCCAATTATTTTCCCTCTTCATTATTATGGAAGTTAATTCATCTATTTTGCAGCAGGTGTAAGTTAGGGCTCTGGTAGATAATGGATAAAAAAATAGTTTTACAAGTTCCTGTGAGAAAACACAACAGAAGATTTTGGTTCAAGATGAACTTCTTTATATTGTTCCACAATCTTTAAAGGTATTTTATTTTAAACTACATGCTTTAATTAATACTCATGAATTTGTGAATCAACTGAGAAAGAGCTTGTTGAGGTAAAAATTGAAAGTAAGACTGATATAACTCCTAACAGGTAAACTACACAAACAACTGCTTCAGATATTGAAAACCCAGGTCTGACGTGAAATCCAGATGTTCCAGGTGTCCATTTTCAAGAAAGCTTACTCAAGTTTATATTCTGTTAGGCTGTGAATGAAAAATCAGAAATAAGACACACTCGACAATGATGAGGATGAAGGAGTGACAAAAGGTTGTTTTGTAAATAAGATTTAATTTTTTAATCTGAAAACATATAGCAGGTCATTAAGTGCCCTATAATACAGTTTTATTTCTCACAATACAATTTACATTTTGGTGTTTTGTGGTATCTCTTGGTGTCAGTTTAACAATATAAAGTGTAAAAAAAACCAAAAAACAAAAAATAAAGCTGCATTGAGCCGACAAGGTCCAGAGACCTTCATGTTAATGTGGTGCGAGTGAACAGTTAAAGGGTTGTCTACAGTTTTACAGAGGAAGTCCTTCAGACAACAACACAGAAACCTAGAAATCAACTGACCGTCAGCTTTAGTGGGTCACAGCATTTATTGCACAAGCCAACCTGTAGAAACACATCCTAAAAGATAAGGAAACCATTTATAATCATCTAAAACATAAATTAAGCGTCATTTTTAAGAAATAGTGAATAATGGAAGATTTGTTTTTTGTCAAAAACTCTAATTCCCTCATACCTTCAGATATATTCACACACACGCACAAAAAACAAAAACAAACAAACAAACAAACAAACAAACAAAAACACACACACACACTTCTGCCCCAGGTTGTGCCCATACACACACACATAAAAAGACATAAGATACAGAGAGAAGGGCTTGATAAATCCCATGGCAGTCTTCCCTTCAGCAGCAGTAGCAGCAGCACATCTTCGTCAAGAAGTTCCCAAATCAACCCAACACTTATCGTAGCCAATGCTGTGGAAGGACGAAAACAACATCAGTTGAAATAATAAGGATTTATAGAGACATGAGAGCTGATTAATCAGCAGCTAACCGTATACTTACAACTGTTTTTGAATCTTCTTTGTCCAAAACCTTCTGCGCTTGGTCTGGAGGAAACTTGAGCATGGAGGTAATCACTTTGGCCATCGTCTGCAGACGACACAAAATAAATTAATTAATGAATAAAAAGGAATGGAATTACTCCAAAAGAAGAATTTAAAATATTTCTACTTGTAGCACATTTTATCTATAGTGTTGGAACAAAGTTAATTTTTAAAAAGACAGACAAGTTATATTAACTACTAGCTTTAACAAAATCATGTGAACAAATGAAAGTTGTTCTGGGAAAAGTTAAGGACAAGAAAACAAACAAACAAAAAGAATGGAAATTATCTGTATAATCAAGTCCAGGCCTATCTGCCAGGGAGCATGCATTTCCCCATAAACACAGGAGATAATCAGAAACAGGGCTGTTGTGTAGGAAACCTAACCGCTCCACTAACACTAAACAAGGCCATCACGGCTTTAAATGGCAAATCTGCGTCATGCAAGATGCATGTCCTCGCAGGCAGCCTGGAGGACATCCTCCACACAGTCTGCCATGTTCCCATAAAGACTGCTTGTTGAGGAGCAGGGAATCTCCCGCTGACTTTAGGACACTGTCAACAGTACACTTAATTAGAAAAAATCACTGTTAATTATCCTAAACACGACTGGACACAACATGACTTTTATATGCTGTCCTAAATGGTCTCCGAGCTTGTGTGGCAGATTGAGGTCATCTCCTCCAGGGGTATGGAGTGACTTTTCAGTCTCAGCTATTTTTTCAGTTCAGAGGTTTAACTGATGAACAATATTTTAATGTGTTTGTAAATGGAAACTATCAGACATCTTGTTGATGATTTCACAGACAAACAGATTTAACACATAGACTATTAGATGAATACTATGGGGAAGAAAAAAAAAACAAAAACAAAAGACAGAGTTAACAATCACATAGTTTTTACATGAAGTGCAAAAAAGAAAGGCATACTTTTGTTTCCCGTCCCATCATGTATTCAAACAGCACCTTTCTCAGGTACTCCATCTCAGTGGCTTCTGAGAGATTATCGGATGTGTTGATGTCAGGATCTGCGACAAGAAGGGAAAAATAATAAAAATGACAGTTAAGCCACATTCAGATAATCCTTCTCAAAGAATGTATAAGTTTTATAAAGATCAAACTTTTCTTAAGTGATACAGTCAGCACCTGAAAATTAATGACGTGAGACTGTAAATCGGCATGTTAACAGCTCTATGATTCCATTTTGGTGTCTTTATCTGGTTTAAATACGTCACAAAATTTACCAAACTAGAAAGATGCTTAGTGGATGCAGCAGCCTTTAACTTTCATGAAAACCAGCGTGTAGGCTTTTTTTTTCTTAATAATTCTGAATAACAAGGCAGCTCCTGCCTTGGTGAAGGAATGAAAAATAAAAGTGCTGCTGTGGGACTGAAGGCAGGAGGTGACCTCAGAACTCTGCATACTGGGTTTGTTTGTATTAAGTGTAAAGTTTTCTTCATTAAGTTGCCTGTCACTGTCAAATAAACTTCCCAGTGGTGGGAGTGGGGTGCAGCATATTTATGTTAGCAATCATGCAGCACACAGAAGCGCCTTCTGAACAGGTATGGGTGCAAATTAAGCACCAGGTTCAAGCACAGGAAAGAATGGCTGGTCTCAGTATGAGCAATATAAAACCACAAGAGGTGAGCAGTGAATGTTTTAAATGTCTGCCCAAAGCTATAACGCCATTAACCCTCTTAAAAAAAAACTATGAATGGGAAAATCTGTGTTTACAGCTTGTACAGGGCTGGTAACACTTAGGCTTCAGCTTCAACAGTCAGGGCCAAAGGTTCTGGCAGTAATACAAATGTTTATATATATATACACACACACACAAGTGTTTTCTGCTTCAGTATTCTTGTTTCTCAAGCATTTTCATAAGTCACAATTAAAATTTAAGAATTTGATGAAGCTCAAACGGCTTTTATTAGTAAATAATTATATTAATATTTACAATGTCAATCCTTTTAGGAAACCTCTGCAAATCACTCAAGCATACTAGATATCAATACTGGGTCAAATCCTGACTTATTCCATAAAGTCAGGATTTATTCTGTTCTTGCAGTATCAGTGACCTGATCACAGTTTGTAATTTTACGCCTGTCCACCTCTAAGTCACTTTAGCCTTGTGACATAGTGCTCTATTATGCTGGAAAATCCACAGATCATCATCTAATTGCTGGTGGATTGTTGGAAGAGGTTATTCTGAGAGACATTCTGATGCCATTCTTTCTTCAGTGTTTTTGTGTAGGATTATAAGTGAACCTCCCACTGTAGATGAGGAGAAACCCCAAACTGTGGATTGTCTCAGGATGTTTCATTGTTGCCAGACATCACCTTTTAATCAATCTAGAGGATTGATTAATCAGCTGGAAGAGGTATTCATCAAAAAGTATCTTTAAATCAGTCTTATGCTGTCCAATTTTGGCATTTCCTGGAGAATTTTAGTCTATTTTAGTGGGTTCCTTGCTTCTCTGTCTTGACAGCCTATTGTCCAAAAGTCTTCGTCTACTCGTGTGTGCAGATGTATTCACAGCCACCAGCTGCCAGTGCTGAGGAACCTCAGCTCTGGTGACACGACTCCACAGATGAATCGCCAACAGGAAATGGTTCTGTAGTTTCCTGGACACTCTTGGATGACCTGAGGCTTTTTTCTTCACTGCACCTGAACATTTCTCTGAAGTTCTTGATAATGTGATAAATGCTTCTTTCAGGTACGATATTTTTGGTAGCAGTTTCCTTGATTGTGAGAACATTTTGACAGAAGCAAACAATGTCTGCACAGATTTCTTTGGAAGTAACTATTTCTAACACCAGAAGGAAACTCTTTGACTGCCTTCAAGTTTTAACAGTTTTCCTTTATGATTCAACAGGATCCAAACTTATTAACAGTTGTCTCTCTGCTGATCGCTGGATCATTACAGAAACTATGTTAGTTTGTTGTTTTGCATCAGATCCATTCGGTTTCTGTTATGAAATACAGTTTTAGGCCAATGAAGACCTTTGCAATATATCGAAGTACATCTGTTGGCTTTGTAAAACAATGGGAATTGTCATCACAAAGACTAAAGCAACATACATTGTTAAACAGAAAGTTTGTATTACTGCCAAAGTTTTTGGCCACAACTAAAACATCCCCTTCAAGTCTTTTCCAGCCAACAACCAGCTGCTTCCTGCTTATATCAAAATGATCTTTTAGACATTTTTTTAGTCATCCCTAAATGTTTTGGGATGACTGCGGGAGTAAGGTGAAACAAAAGGTCACAGGAGTGCAAACAAGTCTTTGGTCTGAGGCATGGATTAATGGGTCACCAATAAATCCTGTAGCTTTTGTCCTCCTGACCTCCGTTTGCCTGAGCTGAGTTTTCTATCCCAGCAACTAAACACCTACAGACATGAAACCAGCGATCAACAGCTGTCTGCCTAAAATCACAGCTAAAGGTGGTCTGAGCAGGTTTAATAGACACTAATTCAGTGGAAGAATTAAGTGCTGTAATCCTCTGGAAGTACACAACATACGTTTTTAGGATAAAGACGGCATGTATTTTGGAGAATGAGGAATCTAGCGTGTGCTGCAGAAAAACTGAGTCAACAGTCTGCAAAACCCATTAAATCTAAGCTTGGCTTCTTTACCAAAACCTCCTCTGACAGCGGATTCTCTTCATTATACAGCATGGAAGATCCTTAAAGACGACTCACTCAATCTCCATACCAACACTGAAGCACCATGTTTTGCTTATGATTTACTTGAGGGTAACACATTTAGAGGTTAAATAAATAATCATTATACATTTATATATTTCTTTAACCATAACTCTAACCCCAATTACAACTAGAACCCTTATCTTAATCAGCAAGCCTTAAAATCATGCTAAGTTGACCAAATCTACTGAGAAGTTCAGCCAAAAGCTGACACAACCCCTCTTGGTGTGTAGGAGCCCTTACAGAGATGATCATTGCTTTGGACAGTGACTACAACTTTCATGTATAACAACAATAATGGTAAAATAATATTGATACATTTTCCCATGGTAGTGCAGTGTTATGCAAGTGATCTTTGCTTTTTTCTAAAAGGAAACTGAGACAGAACTATAAGTGATTCAAGGCATCACGTTTACCTTTGAATGTACTCCCAAGATGAGTTACAACTGTGTTGCGATGGAGACATTTAAGCTTGTCCTCAAGCGAGTGAATCTGGCGTAAAGAAACACAGAAGTGCACACACATTATTTTTGACCCATGTGGATTAATTTGATGCATTTAACCTCATTACAGTTGGGGACATTTTGGGGATGTTTGCAGCAATGATGGGCTGTGTGTGTCTGTGGTGTGAGAAAGTTACTGGAGAAGTCACCCTGATTCTTTATAGGGTTAAAACAAATGTAAGCAGATGTGATGTGCAATTAAATGAATGCAGCAGGAGAGCAGTAGCTGTTCTCGCTGGAGGCCACACATTTCTGGGAATGCACTGCAACAGATTTACGGTTGATCCTGTTGAAGAAAACAAACAAGGTCTAATACTCACCCTCTCAATAAATCCCTGCTCCTTCAGCCGAGCCTCACTCAGTAAAGTCGTCTTCTCAGCAAGCTGAGCCTGTTGTCAAGAAGGACAGAAAAAACATGTTCTGACCTAAGAAACCGGATGTTCACTACCTGACAGAAAGAAGAAAGGTCAGACACTGACTAAAGATGCTCTTTTGGTGATGCAGCTTCAGCTTTGATTAAAGATAATTTGCTGTGGCAGCCCTTTTTATAAGCTTTTTGCTTAAACATCACAACTTTTATTTCCATCCAGAGCTGTATAAATTACACACAAAAGATCGTATTGATCGCAAGAGAGTTGAATTGTTTTGTAAAATTTAAACCAGCACATCCCAATGATTCTCCAAGGTGTTGAGGACTGGGCTCTATGCTGATCGATCAATAAGTGGAAATGATGCCTCATGCTCCCTGAGCCACTCTTTCACAATCCGAGTGCAGCGAATCCCAGTAATCAGAGACGGAAAAAGAAATTCTGGGAAATCTGCTTATAGACTACACTCAGGTAACTCACCTGAGCTCGTATTGTGGACACATAATGTTGTTGAATCTAGACCTGTCCAGCTCAAGCAATCCCAGATCACAGACCTACACAGTAGACACTAGGCATGATGGGTACATCACACCATCCACTGCCCTTTTTACCTTGATGCACCAGTCACTCTGCAACACGGTAAATCTGTTCTCAGACCACAGAAGTTTTTTCCATCATTCCAAAGTCCATTAATTCTGCTCTTTAGCAAACTGCAGGATTTCTTTCTTTAATTAGTCTCGTAGATGGGTGTTTTTTTTCCTATTACCTCACAACCATTTAGTCCCAGTACCTTTAGTTCTCTAGTATCACATGTGCATATGGGAATGCTTTTACCTTCACTATTACAGATAACTGGGATTTCTTACTGCTAATTTTCCTCCATCAGATTTCATCAAACTTTAAAGTGATCTCTGATAATTTCTTCCTTGAGGATGATGCTTCAACAGTAACTGAAGTTTTAATAATCTTTGGACAATCCATAATGCATTTACAGTAGTTTTTTTCTGGGTGGTGGCAGGTAGATTATATTAATTTTATTGTTATCATCATTATCATCATTTGTTCTATTGTTATAACTGCCTAAATAAGAAAAACAGTGGAAATGGAAACAACAAAACTTACCTGTAGGTCCTCTGATGTCACCTGGACACAGAGAAGAGTAAAAATAAATAAATAAATAATGTGAGAACTTAAGAAATGTATATCCTTTCAAAATTGAAAATAGTTATAAGTCATGTGGGTATAAAAATATACTCAAATAATGTGGAAAAAATGCTTTACAGAATAATTTACACATAGAGATATCTTGTGTTACAGTGTTATAAAGCTATCTGCAAACCCACAATGACAGAAAATACAATTTTCTAAAAACTAGAGGATATGGAGGATGTTTAAAATTATCTAAAAAAGAAAGCATATGAGAGATTTTCTAAATATCAGAGTCTTTACTAGGACTGTGAAGTGTAGGGGGGGAGAAGGGGTGTAGTCTTTATGGATAGACACTGATTGATTCGCTGTCTATAATAAAAATGGTTTGAGAGGCCCGTGTTAAGGAAAAATGTCCATGTTTCATACACCACCCCCGCTCTTCTCGTGTCAATAAATTTATTACCTCACCTGGGAAAAATGCAGCTTTAATTCTTTGCGTTTATGCACATATAGGCATGCGTGTAAACCTAAAAGAATCACTGCATGGGTCTTATAGTACCCAGAGACACCTCCCTGGAGTCTTAACTGGCCTCTCTCCAGTATGGAAGTTTGATGCAAGTAACGCTACAGCATAAATCTAAAGCCTACACTCACTTCGCATGATGATAATTGAAAACAGGTATAAAGGCTGGCTGTTGCCTCATAGCCTCTGTCTTCTGAGGAGAGCATTCCTGAGTGATTCAAGTGAGCCTCACAGCATCCGGCACACTCTGGAGAGCCGCCACATGAATGGAGTGAGTCACTGATCACAGCAAAACATGTCCCTGAGCTCTTAGGTGGAATTATTCAATTATAAAGCTACCCAACAAAAAAAGATAAGTGATGGCCTTCAGATCTGTTTACCTGGATGTGAACTTTCAAACTGGATATCTAAATTGGTCTTTACAAATTGTTGGAGCGAACACAAAAATACATCTGGGTTAGGGGATTATTCAGAACTGCCCGCTCATGCTTCCTTCAGACTGCAGCCCCTTCCCAGAAGTTCACCAAAAAAAAAAAGAATGACTTCATCTGGCCATTGCTATTTTATGCAGCCAGAAAGAAGAGACTTATGACTTCAACAGAATTGCCACAGAAACATTATTCATCAATCTAGACCCCAGAGCTGTGTATAAGGGCTACAGGCAGGATTTTTGTTTCTACATCTGTTTGAAAGTAAAAATGTCCCAAATGTGACTGGACTTGTAGATGTTTGAGGACCTGGTGAACATGCTGCAGTGGATCGGACATGTTTGTACCTCAGAAGTGCCTTGGCAACGTGCTTGCAGCTCTTCCAGTTGTTTCTGGATTTGCCACACTCTGTCTCCCATCTCCTCT
Organism: Zenarchopterus dispar; assembly: GCA_028564865.1. Classification (NCBI taxonomy): domain Eukaryota; kingdom Metazoa; phylum Chordata; class Actinopteri; order Beloniformes; family Zenarchopteridae; genus Zenarchopterus; species Zenarchopterus dispar. The sequence goes on along the minus strand of JAOWBL010000007.1, from coordinate 13,722,404 downwards.
TCTCGATTCTGGAAACAGATCAATTAATTCACAACATTTGAGTCACGTCTTAAGTCATCTCAGCATCACTATTCAAATATGCAAGTCCATTTTAGATCACCATCTCTCATCTGTAACCTAATTATGTTTACAGAAAAGGACATTACTTCATTTACTTATCTAATTTGCAAGAGTGAGACCAGCTGTAAAAGACAGCTTAAAGGAGAAGTTTAAGTAGTCAAAAGAATGTAGCTCAAATCCAAACTTTAAGAGTTAAAGTGTGTGATGGGACTCGATTAAACATATTTTTCAATATCTTTAATGGTTACCATTTGAACATGAAGGGGTATTTGACGTTATTCTCCATAGACTAAGGGTAGGTAGGGTCTCTTCTTTTCTCAAATAACCTTTTGGGAGAAACCAGTTAATATTTGTATGTTTTAATAGTACCTGTATGACTTGCTCATATTTTTGAACAGTTCTGTGCAAATCATCCTCCTTCTGAGAAATAACCTTCCTCAGCTGACTGGCTTCATCACGATGACTACTGAGGAGCTCCTCTTCAACAGTCTGAGCCTTGGCTGTGTCAAAGAAAAACAAAAAAGAAGTTGGAATGAGACCCTAAGTATTCGCACTGTTCAGATTCACCCTTTCTAGATGCCAAGATTTCAGCGAAACTACCGCTGAGATTAAAAAGAAAAATAATCCATGCAGTGGATGCATTCTAATCCTCAACAAGAGAAAGGCTATACATCTTTCCCTTTTAAAAACATCTTATTTGAAGACTGAAGCGTAATGAAGAGATCTAAATACAAAATAACAACATTTTCACTTGCTAATTTCCAACAATAAATAAATGTAAATCTTTTCCATTTAATGCGATGATGTTTGTTCTTTTAATTTTGCCTCACTTATGGTCTCCTTCACAGCTGTGTCAAGCTCCTTCTCTTTTAGAGCCATTTGCGTGTTGAACTCCCTCAGTAACTGCTTCATAGCAGAGTTGTGCTTCATTTCTACATGTTCCAGCTCCAGTCTGTTGCAAAAAAAAAGTAAGATGAATTAAATCACTATTAACACAAATAAAAATAATTTCACTGCAACTTTACCTCCTCAAATCCATTTTTTATTATTTTCAAAGAATGAACTGAGCATTATTAACTTACTTCAGCTTCTTCTCATTCTCCTCCAACAGCTCTTTCTTCATGTACTCCAGGTCTTGTTCGTGCTCCTTTCTCAGTACCCTCATGTCTTTCTGCAACCTGGTGAAGTCCTTTTGGATTTTCTCCTTCTCGTTCTTCATTTGACTCAGTTTAGTCTCAAGCGACTGCAGAGAACCCTCATCATCCACCTCGGGCATGGGTGAGTGGTTTTGCATCACACTCGCAGCTTGCTGTGCGCTGCTACATTCCACTTTCACGTCTTCCTCAAACTTTGAAGAAGTCTGGAGCTTTTCCGTCATTATCAGAAGCTGATCGAGCTGGGCATCTTTCTCACATAGTTCCTCTTTCAGACGTTTCATTTCTGCAAGAAGGCTTCCATTCTGCTCCTCTGCCTCTTTCAGCTTTGCCTGGATTTCGTGCCATGCTGCTTCGGTCTCTTTGAGCTCCACTTGTTGTATATCTCTCTGAGCCAAGATAAGCTTGTCTTCATACATGGTTTTCAATTCCTCTAAAGACTTTTCTTTCTCAAGCCTCTCATTACTCAAAATCTGTTCAATTTGTTTTTCCTGCTCTTGCTCAAGCTTAACGAGAGTTTCTTCAAGTGTTTTGGTTTTCTCTTCTAATGTTTCCATTTGTTTTTTGCTCTGTGTTTCATTGCCCCTATTTTCCTCCAGGTTACTCTGAAGAGCCTTAATCGTCTGCTCTTTTTCATCAAGCTGTGTGGTAAGCTGTTTTTTAATCTGGCTAATTTTCTGCTCAGCTTTCTTCTTCAGCTCCGAGACTTTTCGAGCGCTCTCTGCAGATAATCTCTCCTCGGCTGCTTTCAGACTCTCCTCCTTGTTCTTAATAATCTCATCTTTCATCCTTTCAAATTCTTCCCTTTGACTTTCAAGCTCGTGTTTCCACTTTAGGTTGTCCTCTTCGAGGGAGTGCAGCTTTTCTGCCATCTCTTGCTCCAAATTGCCGTTCTGAGTGCACTGCATCTGGATCTGCTGCAGCTGCTCCACCAACTCTCTTTTTTCACTCTCCCTGATGCTATGATGCTGTTTGAGGTCAGAAGTCAGTTGTTCACACTCTTTAGTCTTTAAGGACAACTGCTGCTGAAGCTCACCGAGTCGACTGATGCAACCCTCAAGCTCCAAAGTAAGGTCACTGACTTTCTGCTCTTTTTCACTCAACACCTGGTCCATCTCAGACTTGCTGATGGACTGATTGTCAATACTTGCTGTCAGCCTTTGCAGAGCTTCATTCTTTTCAAATATTTCTCGCTCCAACTCTTCAAGTCTTGCCTGCAGAGATTTAATAGTGTTGTCATCCTGGGTGAACCTCACCTCTGCCTTGTTCTCATACTCAGACAGGCTGTTCCTGAGAGCGTCTGCCTCTTCCAAGACAGACTTCCTTTCCCGCTCTAATCTCTCGATGGTCTCCTTCATCTGAGCCACAGCTTGTTGTCGCTCCTCTTCATACTGCTGCTTCAGCTGATTTATGGCTTCCTCCTTCTCTTTTATGTTACTTTCAAGCTGATTTTTCAAGTCGGTGACAGCGCTTTCTAAGTCTGTGATATGCAGCACATTTGTTTCCAAAGTTTGAGATATGACTCTGTTCGCTTCACTGAGCTCCTCAATTTTCTGAACTTGTTCACCGACAGACTGGGAATGACCCTCCTTCTCAAGTGTTAAGGCTTCAATATGCTTCATGTGCGCATTTACCTGAGCGGTCATCTGTTCTAATGAAATGCATAGATTCTTGTTCTCCTCTGTGTGCTGGCGAAGATTCTCCTCTAAAGTGCAAATCCTACCTTTTTTAGTCAGGACAATGTTTTTTAGATGCCTTACTTTTTCCTGACTAGACAACAGTCTATCATTCAGCTCCTTCACTCGACTTTCGACTCGTTCTTGGAATTGATTAGAGGCCCATTCTGCTTTAGACTGGACCTCCTTACAGCAATGGTCCATTTTGCCAATGGCCATAATTAATTGCTGCTGGAACTCTGCTTCCTTGGTTTGTAGTTGAATGGAAGTTTCATCAAATTTACTCTGCAAGTCCTCACTTTCCCTACATCTGGAAGTTTTCAATGCTCCAAGTTCGTTTTCCGTTTCATTCAACTTTTCTGTCAAAGTCCTTAATTTCTCCTTGTTCTCTTCCTCTGCTGTATTCAGCTGGTCTTGAAGGGCGTTCCTCTCATTTAGAGCCTGGTTAAGGTTTCTCTCTGTCGCCTCCATTTGCTCTTTGAGCAACGCTTCAGCCTGAGACAAACTGTCAAGCTTCATTGCTGCTTCGTTAAGTTCTTCTTGCAGCTTCTGCACAGTGGTCTCTCGGATTGCCAGCTCCTCCTTCAAATCTTTTAATTCAGATAATAGCTGTTCGTTCTCCGTTCTGCTTCTGCCACACTGCTGAGATATTTCCTCTAGTTCCTGATTCTTCTCCTGTAGTACGCCTGAATGCTTCTCCACTAGTTCTTCCTCTTGCTGCCCCAGCTTCTCCTGCCAACGACGCTCCAGCTCCTCGACCTCGTGTTTATGGTTGGTATGAAGTTTCTCCAGTTCTTCCTTGTGGTTGGCCTGGAGCTCTGACACTGCACTAAGGCCTTGGGAGCTTTTCTGAGCCATCTCCACAATTTTGTCTTGAACTTGTTGCTCCTTCTCTTGAAGCGCCATCTCCTTTTTCGCAAGCTCCTTCTTCATGTTTTCTTCATTCTGCTGAAGCTTTTTCTTGAAGTTTTCCTGCATTTCTTTGGCCTTCTGTTTGAACTTTTCCATTTTTGTTTCCTGTGTTTTCAGCTTAGCTTCCATCTCAGTTGTAGTAGTTTTTAACTTCTTTTCATGAGCAGCTTTTTCATCAACCAGCTGTTTCTCAAGGCGTATGTGTTTTTCCAGCTGTGTTTTCAGGTCTGCAGTATATGACTTCTCCTTCTCTAAAAGCTCTTTTTTGGTCTCTTGTAATTGGTGCTCAGTTTCATGATGCGACTTCTCTTTTTGTTGACAGTCATTCTTTGCTTCTTCCAACTGACGGTTTAAGTCCATCAAATCCTTTCTGCATTGATCAAGGTCATCAGAGATTTTGCTTAACTGTGCATTAGATTCCTCTAGGTTCTCATTTTCTAGCTGGGCTTGAGCTAAACTCTGCTGAATCTGTTCAAATTCATGAATCCTGGCCTGTAAATTTTGTGAAGTGGACTGTGATTGCTCTTGCAGTGTTTTTTCTTTGAGGATAAGTTGTTCAATGTTCTTTTCCTTTTCGCTCAGAACAATTTTCAGTGCATTAAGCTCCTCCTTCAGAGTTTTCTCTATACCTCCGAGTGACTGTTCATGCTCATGTTTGATATTCTCAAGCTCATCCTTATGCTTTGACATCTGATTTTGGAACCTTTCCTCATGCTCCTGTTGAGCTAACCTGGAAGCATTCTCAGCTGCCACCAGTTTTTCCTCTAGTACCTGTTTACTCTTCAACACTTCTGAAAGTTCAGCAGAGAGCTCTTCCAATTCTGCCTGCTTTGCATCCAATTTCTCTAAAGTTTTCAGGTTCATATCCTCAATATGTACTTGGAACTGCACCTCTTTATCTTTCAGAAGGGTCTCCATTTCAACTATGTGTTTTTCCTTGAACTCCTCAAGAGCAACATTATGCTGCTGGGTTAGTGTGTCCTTGTGCTTTTCCAGCTGCTCCTGATGCTTTTCTTCTAATGTTGTGATTTTCTCTTTGTGTTTATTCTTCAGCTCTTCCAGCTGACTTGAAAGTTCATGAGACAGACTGGATTCATCTTGTGAGCTCTCCAGCTCCAATATCCTCTGCAATCAAATTACATGGAGGTAGTTAGATTAATTTATAAAGTCTGAGACAGCTTTAAAAAAAAAACAAGACAAAAAAAAAACATGTCAGGATCATTTCCAATTCAACTTCACAGAAGAATCAAATATTCTAGGATTGAAGGGCAAAGGCACCACAACACTTGCTGCAACAGCTGTTTGTTAAATTAAATCAAACTTTTTCATGTAAGCAATGTTAATATTGATCTTTTAAAATGTGCCATGCTTCAAATAACAAGAAATACATAATTTAAATAATAAAGATCATCTTTGTTTACCAAGTGATGTGTAAATATGTTTACATCAAACATCAAAACATTTAGCAGCTCACAAGTTCAACATGAATTTACTCAATTATACAAGAAAAAGGAAAAGAAAGCATCTTACCGTTCTTGCAGCCTCCAGCTCCATCTGTATCTCCTTAACTCTGTTATCAGCTTCTGTCTTTACAGCCGTCTTCTGCAACTCTGCATCCTCCAGAGCCAGAGCAGCCTGTTGTTCTCGCTCCTTCGATAATTGTGAAAACTCCTCTTTGCATTGCTCCTGAAACACCACAAACATTTATCAAAGTGAAAGTTGCGATCTTGTTAATCTATTTTACCTTATTTTGCCACAAATGTAAAAACAGCTGGCCGGACACACTTACCACTGCTTTGCCAATTCTTTCTTTTATTTCCTCTTCTTTAGCAGCCATAGCTTCACTGTGGGTCTTCTCCAACTGAGTTACAGTTTCCTCTGATGATTTCTGACAACAGTAAAAAAGTTACATTATGTACATACATAGATACAAGGTAATTACACAGAGCATAAAAGGTATACAAATTTCCCAAAATACATTCGCTTTTCACTGTTTCCCAGTGACAGTGGTGGCACTGTAGTTCAGGTTAACAATACAGTCCCGACTGCAGAGTAGAGGTAACTTTCTGACCTTCATTATGGACACGACTTCCTGTTTGATCCTTGTCAGTTCCTGCTGAAGACTCTTCCTCTCTTCTTCACTGGCCCTTTCAACTTCTTTCACTTGCTCCTCCAGCTGAACCTGCAGCTGTTTTCTTGCCTCTTCTGCCCTCTGAGCTACACCCAGAGCCCGTTCAAGTTCTTCAAAAGCTTTGGGAAATAAATGGAACTCTTTATTACAAAAATGTTGCATTTTCTCCTGTACAATTTCTGATTGTGGTAGTACTCACCTGATTTCTCAGCCTTTTCTTTCTGTTCCTGAAGTTCTTCTTTCTGGGCAGTAGCCTGCTGGAGCCTGGCACGCAGCTGTGCTATCTCCTCTTCTTTCATTTCCAGTGTCTCATGCATCTGCCTTTTAGTCTCAGCGATGACCATTCCCTAAAAACCCAGGACCAAGAAAATGAAATGATCATTTTAACTGTTTACCTAACAAAAGAACTGAGACTGATATTGATGGCATTTGTTTAATAAGTATTATTTCTGCCTTTTACTCAAGCCTAATGCCGAGAACAGCTAAAGACTTTAAGTGGTTTTCAGCATTCATCATTGGGACCTTTGAGCTGCTGCCCATCCCGTCAGGGTCAAGGATTAACACAACCAACGTGGGACTTGAATTTGTATGGCTTTGGTCTTTATTTGAAGGGAAAAGAAAATGACTAGCTAAATCCATAGAGCCTTTTATAAAAATTCTGCCTAGATCGCCCACCTTGTCCTGCTCCAGCTGTTCAATGAGGTTCTTCGCATCACGCAGCTGAGTGATCAATTTTGTCTTTTCTGTTGTGTGCAGCTCCTTTGAACATAACAAATTAGACAGAAATACAAATGGAAATGTCACAATTGTGAGTGAACTAAATCACACATTCAAGGATCTTTTGATTTTCTGACTCATAGTGTGATTATTATGACTCATGTTCTGGGCAGATAACTCCAAAATGAGAAGTTTTGAGTACCACCCGGGCTGCACCACCCAAAATCCAAATAACTGGAGTTTATACAAGCCCAGCTAAACCAACAAATTATCTAAATTAGAGGCCAGTATTACAGAGGTGGCATGTATTTGCTATGTTTCTCTATGAACACAGTAAACCCAAGGGTTACTACACAGAAAACCCAGAGCCAACTATACATATATTTTTGAGGGGGGGGGGTTTGATCTGTGTGGCTAAAAGCATGAGAATCTCTTGCTTTTAAAAGAGTCAATAAAACAAGCCATACAAATCTATAACTTTACAAGTAGGAAAAAAATGCTTCAATCATATGCAAATATTCTGGCTTGTGAGTCTTATCTGAGTGGTGATGGGGGTAGGGGATGTTGTGGGATGTCATCATGCAGAGTTTAAAGTCTACCGACTTCTCTGATTCCTTAACCAGGACAATTCCAATTCCCAAACAGAGTACAAATTACACACATAACAAAAATCACTGTAATCTGTGAAAGCAAATTAACATATAGTTGCAGATTAGCCGTTTTTTTGTCACAGTTTCTTTGAAGCAACAGATGTTCTTTATCATATGCTGCAAAACATCTGGAAAACTACAGACAAGCTACAAAAGCCAAACATACCACTGAAGCAAAATGTTTGGAATTCAGTGAAAACAATGGTTCATGTCATGTCAAACTGACATGACATGAACTCTTGCTCTGGAGCTTGGCCAGACAAACTGGATGTTTGGAGGCTGAGAACCCCAACAATCTGCTGTGTCACAGAGATAATGGAGTCACATTATCAGTGGACCAGAAAGATTTTGGCAGGCAGACATTTTGCAGTACAACATTAATTACCCCAAACAAACTGTTCAGTCGTTTCCAGCATTTCAGCCCTGGCCCATTTTAATCAGATTTCTTGCATAACAACAGTCAACTGCAAAATCATACTTCAATGAGTGCTGGGCCTTCATTTTAGAATATGGGGATTGCCGGTGTTCTGGAAATACTGTTTTGATAAAGTGATTCTATAAATTGGCAGGTAATGTTTCAGACTTCAGTAAAAAAAAAAATCTAATGTCATGGCTGCGGTGTCTCTCTTGCTATCAGTGCTGTTAAATGCAGTTTTGTCACCTTCATCTTCTCCAGCTCCTGCAATCTCTCCTGCAGCTGCTCCTGCAGAGCTTCGTTTTCACTGCTCAGCTGTGTACTACGCTCCTTGTGTGTACGCATTATTTCTTTGCACTTCTGCAGAAGGTTTTCTTGCCTTTTCACCCTCTTCTGCAGAGCCTCCATAAGTTTGGTTGGATCACTGTTGCCCTCTCCTGTCCAGAAAAATAAACTACACTGTTTAAAAAGAAACACGTCTTTCTTTAAACTGGGAAGCAACACATTTAACAGCATCTTTACCATCTGTACATGTATGTACTATGTGCAGTATATTAGGGATGAATGATATCTTTTGGACCAATAAATTATAAGTAAATGAGGAAATAAAATGGTGTCAAATTTTACAGGAATGATAAATACTGACTGAAAGTGAACATTAAAAGCACAACACCAGAGCCAAAGCATCAGTTTGGTTATTTTTCTTGATGGCAGCGGATGACAACGCCGCTGCTGTTAAAGCACAGTCAGAAGAAGAATAAGACGACAGGTTTCAACACAATCAGTCTTCTGTCTCACTTGAAAGGTCGTCATTGTTGCTAAGCTGTATTAAAATAATATTAAGTAGTGCCTACAACAGAAGCTAAAAACAATAACATCTATCTTCCTCTTCAGCATATGAAAATTTAACAAAAAAAAAAATTGTAGAAACAACAAAAATGCTAAAGCCATAAATAACAGAGTAATAACAGTTGTAGCCCTTAGTAACAATTCTGTAAACACTTTGTTGAGGATGGGCTTTGTTTTAACAAATGTCAAAATAACAAATGTTTGTAATACTTTCAAAACACATAATCGGACTAAACAAATATCTCATCCTCATGCACTAAAAGTTAAATAGATGAATATGACTTTAGTTATTTGCAGATAAGTCAGTCTTAGTTCTGTTAAACCCTTTTTCTTGAGGAATGCAGTTTTTGTTTCAACTGTGTGATTTATTTAGTGAATTTACATTCAAAATGTTTGGATTTTGACTGTTGTTTTCTGTTGTGTGTTTTTATACAACACAACTGATCACAGGCCTCAGACTTTATGATCCATAAACTTGGCATGCTAGAGAGACACAAATTCACTGTGTGCAATTACAATAGATTTTTGTTTCAACTACTATATGTTTGATGTGAAATCCTACGTTTATCCAAAAGTTGTTTATTGTTTATGAAGTACTGTGGTGGCATAAATGATCATTACATCAATGGTCATTGCTGGGATGATGGTTTGAACAGCCAGAACTATCGTTTGCTCTTATAGTTTGGCCAGAACTACTAAAATATTAATGTTTCCATCACTGCCTCTTAGATCTTTTTAATTCTCCTGGATGCACAAACTGCAGTGTACATGAAGATTATATTAAATGTAAAAATATGAACATTGTGATTTTTTGGAATAGGCTATGCTAGAATCATCAATTATTGGTTATGGCTTAAATTTTCTATATTATAGATCCTTAATATGTGTGTATATATAAAGCATTTGAATGTATGTGTGTTTTAACCAGAATAAAAAAGTCTGTTTACCCTCAGTGAGCTCAGGTTCTTGTCCTTGTTCCTTGGATGGACTCTGCATGGCAGATGAAGAATCTTCAGTCACTTCCATCCGACTGACCTCACCTTCAGGTGGCAGGGAACCATCAGAGACCCCCTTGACTCGTTTTTTCAGCAGCGCAACCTACACAGGAAGAGGTAGGGGTAGAACTATTAAATGAGAGGTTTGTTTTTAAAATCCAACATAATTTTTTATCATTCTTAACTATTAAATTAACTTACAAAGTAGCAATTAAAGCATTTTTTTTCACGGTTTAAATTTTTCCTGACTGTTACATAGACTTGTCTTATCTTAGATGTGGCCCCTTATTCTGCGCAGGCGCAACTAAACCAACTAGGCTGCTAAATGTTCATGGACTTTAATTATGTCTTTGTGCTCTTGTAATTCAGCTGCACACACCACTGTTGAGCATCTTTAATTCAAATACCGGCTCTCCTACTTTACTTTGTTAAAAATGTATTCAAACTGAGATTTCTGTATATCCAAATACGTTTGCTGCAGGTTTTAAAACAACTATCATAAAAGAAATCCATGTACTACCAGCCATACATGTACCACCTACTTTCTCACCTGTGTTTGGAGGACAGTGATCATCTGGTCTTTCTCCTCAAGCGCAGCATCAAACTCATCTTGCAAGTGTTTCTTGGCCTGTTGGTCCATTTGAAGCTCCTACAGAGCATTCAAAAGGTTCACTCCTAAGCACTATTTCAATAAATGCATACAGATATTGACCTAGATAAAACAAACAAACAAACAGCAAAAGTCGCACCTCCCGAAGCTCCCCTATCCTCCGGAGAGCTTTATCTTGACTCTGACTGAGGATGGCCTGAAAGGAGCAGAAATCAAATATCCGATTAGGTCCCAAAAAAAATCCTAGTAGAAAATTAAATATTAATATTAAAAAAATGAAATATCAGCCAATACTGCAGCTGAAAGTACCTGTGTTTTCTCCTTTTCTCTGTGTACTGTTCGGTATGCAGTAACCAGCTACATCAAAAGAAAATCAAAGTAAGAGCAGTGGTACACATGAACTGCTTTATGCCAGTCATAAAACACAATCACCATTTTTTAAGAGCCGCTCTCCATGCGTCTCTCACCTCTGAGTACTTCCCTCTGTACTTCCCCAGGCTTCTCTCCACTTGAGACAGTCTGTGCAACAACTGCTCTTTAGAAAATGACTCCACACTTCCTGGCGACTCCTCAGCTTCACTTTCAATATCCGAGGGGGGATCGTAGGTAGGGACCCCCGAAGACTCGTTTTCTCCCAAAGGTGTCAGGGAGTCACGTGACGGGCTCCTAACGAGGCTTTCTTTAGATGAAGAGCGGAATAGACTTTCTGCCCGACTGGCACCACCACGAATCAGCGACTCCACTGAAGGTACTTTCAGCTGCAGTTTCTGGGTAAACGACTGTGACTCCTCTCTCTTTTGTTGACAGGAAACAAAAAGAGAGAGAATTACGAACACACATAAGAGTGTACGGTAATTTCATAAACAAAGTGTGGAAGTCAAAGAGGATGTATTAACCATACTTGAGGAGAAGCACTTTCATCCCCATTGATGCTACCCCTGGGAGACTTCACAGGTCCTTTGGAGACACCCTGCAGGACAAAAACACATAATAAGAGAAGGAAAAGCTGTGCTAGTGAACTTGTCCTGGGCCAGTTAGTCATCCACACCCAGCGTGGCTCTCCCTGATTACTCTGGAGGGAGCAATATTAGTATTGCTGGGAGCAATGCAGGGGCAATGGGTACCCTCATGCAACTTGGAAAAACAGAGGGGTTAAATACATAAAAGAAGGCATCTCTACTGTACAATAAAACAAAAAAGGGGTTAAATGTTACTCTACAAAACAGCCATGAGGTCAGGACAAACAGACAGTTCAAGTAAAGTAGGAGAGCCGGTATTTGAATTAAAGATGCTCAACAGTGGTGTGTGCAGCTGAATTACAAGAGCACAAAGACATAATTACAGTCCATGAACATTTAGCAGCCTAGTTGGTTTAGTTGACTTGTTAGAAGAAAGATCATAGTAAGCAAACCTCCTTCCTCGTCCAGATCCAAGTTATTCCTTCCTCTGCATTACTGATTTGAACAAATTTTTCACCTATGTCTTAATTCCTAGAATACAGTTTTTTTATTTGTGGCTTTCCTTATTAAAAAGGACAGTTGTCATAGGAACTGTGTGGTTGTGATATTTGTAAGCCAGAGTATGACTGAGGTCATGATTTTTCTCCCGACATCCATAGCTAGATGACACTTAGAGATTTAAGTGTGTTCATATAGATTAAAAAAGTACAATATGGAGTTTCTGTCAATCAATGGTCTTTAAAAGGTCCATTTTGCCTAAGGGAGGAAATCAACCTTGACATAAAATGATCAAAGACCATGACCAAGTAGGCAGAAAAAAAAGAGCCAATCTGTAAATATAGGTCTCAGTCTTTTAGGAATTGTCAGACAGGCAGGAACACACAAAATGTGTTTTGGTGAGTACCAAAGAAAATTAAGTTGTCAGAAATATATATTTTGAACAGTTGTTTTTCAAAAAGAAAAAAAGAAGAGCATTTGTTCATCTATCCATTGATTTCAACATCTTCCACTACTTTAACAAAGGTATTATAATACTTAAGGGTGTTGCTGCTTTTCCCTGGCTTTAGTTTACGTTTAAAACTGGATAATGACTTATTGGAAACAACCATGGAGCAATAAACCAAGTCTCGAGTGCCTTTGTTCCTGAAGTAAAAGCTCACATATAACACAGATTGCTCTATCTACCTATAAAATTAAATGTTAAAGGTGAGGAAAAAAAATATTGAACTTCAATGAATCTTTTTGTGGGATTTATATAATGGGATTCAGGAATCAACATTATGCAAGGTCATAATGTTGCAGGAAAATGGCAGACACAGAGATGAAATTAAGATGTTTGTCCTTATGTTAAGAGACGATTGTGAGGATTTGTTGCATCTGTGACTTCAGCACATCAAAAATACCCCAGATTATATATAATAAAACTATTTGCTCTTTGCAAAATATCATTGTGAACTCTGCCGTATAAAGCACATAGAACACCAAGCTTTTTATAAACAGCTTTTCAAACATTGTACAACTTATTTGGATGTAACACTGATTTAATCAGTGACAGCAAAGAATAATGGCAATGGTTAGATTACTGATTGCTGGTTTAAGGTAATTGGAGCAAATATAATGAGTTGGGAACTGGATTTCACTGACACCAAAGAAGAGGAGGACCAGAACACATGTACATGTGCTTACCAATTTAATGATTTAAAGAAAACATACTCTCAAATGTTTACACTCCCACTACTCAACTATGTCTTTCTAACATTTCTAAGCACCCAAGACAGGAAGCTGATATTTCTAATGGTGATCATACACCAGGCAACTTTGCAAAAACATCAGAAGGATTTTTAAAAGCTAACATATGATACCCTCTCGCATTTAAAAACCAGATATTTAAGTCATATACTGATCTTGCAGGGTCAGAATTTACACAACTACAACTAGACTCATTTTGTGAATCAAAGAACAACAGTAGCTTTGATTGGTTGTTAATATTCACTGCATCATGGAACAACACAGTTTGCATGAGAAGACTAAGGACTTGAAATAACCTTAAACATGTTTGCTTTTGCAGCTTCATCAAAACACAGAAAGACTGCTTTCCACTTGCTCCGACTGCCACCTTACACCTAACAAATGAGCTCACACAGGCGCACCTTAACTCAAGCAAGACTCTTCATGATTTTCTTCCAGCTGTGAAAATTTTGTTAATTTTGAAGTGAGAATTACATGCAATGTTCATCAAAGGTTTGCAGTTTAGTTAGAGATATAACACCAAATGTTTGGATGCTTACAACCCTTACATTTTAATTATAAGTGTTCAGTCTTTGACTATATGTATGTTTACACAATTAGATAAAAGATGAGGCATTTGTCTTTTTGCTGTAGCCATTTAAAAAAGAAACACATATTGTCTATTTTTTAAGCAAGACAAGAGCACCTACGAAGATGTTCTGGTATGTTTGTTTACTTGGAGGAGTTAAACCCAATCTAACATTTCAACTCATTGCAAAGAATACCCATACAGAAAATGTCAACTCTCCAAATAAACAGACTTTTGGGAGGGGGAGGTAAAAGGCCATCAGGCAACATAACAAGGTGTTTAGGGTCTACAGGGCAAGCAACTAACACTACCCAAAGAGGAGGGGACAACATTTAATTCTTTGATAGGTCATGACAAATGAAAGGTAGGGCAATAAACCAACATAGGGCAGAAAGCACATGAGCTTCTATCCAACAATACAAACCACATCTCCCATTAGATGCAGGGTTAGCCCACATACGAGATGCCTTCTTGCTGCTAAATCCAAAACAAACAGGAGAAAGAGAGCAGGGAACAAGCTGTCCCTACGTAGGCCACAGTCCTCTACCGATTTCCCAAAGGCGCAGAAGACGGGAGGAAGGAACGGGACAGGAGGAAGAGGAGAAAGAAGAATATGAGGAAGAGGAGGCAGGAAGTGAGGACAAACTCACCACACTGGCTACCTGGGCCGTTTTGGGTCGTTTTGAATGGTCCAGAGCAAAGATAGTATACTCAGAGAGAAAAGCAGGCTCTGCTATCATCCCGGCCAGCACCTGACCCCGTCAGTGCAGTAATGGGACGAAAGGTGGGGAAAGGAGAGGGACACAGAGAGCAATGAGAAAAACAACACCATGAGAATGAAACAGTGCTCAAGGGAGTGCCTGGCCAGCCAGTTGAGAGGAGGCTGGCCGAGAAAGGTTGAGATGAATGGAAAAGAGAAAGTACAAGGCGAGGCAGAGGGGGAGAGACTACATGAATTGGCAGAAAATAAGAGAAGCTGAAAAGTGAGACAATCAACATTTATGCCATGAATAACAGTTTGACATCCCTTCATGAAGTCTTCAAAATGTTCTCAAAAATATGCCAAATCTGCTTCAAACAATCAAATCAAGACAGAGATGTCAAAGTGTTACATATTTGTGAGATGAAAAAAGATGTTTCAATGTCATCAGAAGCTTTGAAGCTGAAGGCATAAGCCTGCAGAACAATACATCTGTGCTTTTAAACGATATGACTGAAAATAAAGTACAGAAACCTGACTATCAGGAGCACCTTCAGTGTGTCTATAACTTTCCTTATTGAGTCAAAGAATTCTAGCATAAAACAGCTCTATTCACTCAAGAGAAATAACTATTAACAGAAAAAAAACAAAAAAAAACACCAGAAAAAATATAGGGATGTAACATTAATTATTTATACACATACCAGAGTATTGTCTACTCCCATTCCAAGTCTGCTGCTATAGCCTCGAAATGAAAATCTCTCTTGGCTATCTTTTCCAAAATAATTATATAGTAGTGTGGTAATTTAAAAACAACTTATATTATACCTTTAAAAGAGCCATTATAATAATTTACTTAGAGTTTTTAAGCTGCTATTTCATAAATGTTCCAAAATTTCTTGACAAATGCCCACTTTATCACAGTTGACCAAATGCTAATAAAGAAGGAAATTGCCCGTAACTTGTCCTGTGTAATGATCAGGGTTTCCCACACAACATTAATACTTGTTAGGGAGGTAGAATAATTGCTACCCAAATAAACTTTGCCTGGACAACAGAAGGTCTTACAGCAAACTTTAATAATAAAAGTAAGGTTATGGGTAAGTAAGGATTTTCATGCACAGATAACTCAAGGCATAGGGATTTAATTACAGTGTTGTTTTAAGAAAACCACTTACCACTAAGCTAATCAAAAACATTTGTTCAGGCAGAGACAATAAAGCTGGGACTTTGGCACAGTGGAAAAAGTCCTGTTGTCTAACGAATCCAGATTTCCTCTGCCACAGAGTGATGAGTGAATTAGAGTATGAAAAGCAGCAGATGAAGTGAGGCAACAATAATGCCTTGTGCCCATCATGCAGGCGTGTGGGGGACTGACTGAGGTTGTTTTTGTTAATCAAGTCGAGGTTCGGCAATGCTATGTGCTGGAAAATTGAGGTCAGCTGATAATCTGATTATACTGAATGACCAGGTTTCTCTGGGCCCCATCTTTCCTGATGATGAAGGCATATACCAAGAAGACAGTATCAGGATTCATCAGGTTTAAATTGTTCAGGGAGCATAAGACATCATTTTCAAGCATGGACTGACCATGACAGAGTCCAGACCTCAAAGCCATTGAGAATCTTTGTGATGTACTGGCGAGTAATTCATCCATCAGTCCGACTTTCCCATCATCTTGGCAGAAAAGTAATACGATACTGAATGGAAAGAAATGTTGTTACATCCCATAAGCTTATTAAAATGGTGCCAAACAGATTACATGCAAAGCTAAAGGTATCAGTAAAATGAAGGAGAGAGCTTCTCTCCCCCCCCTTTTGTTGGAGTGTATTTTTATTCTTCAGCATGGTGAAATCTAATAATGCAGAGCTGTGTGCAACACTGATTCAGGTCTGTGACCTTGACCTTCCATTGCTGTCGCTTTCTGTCTCTGTCTCACTCTCTCTCACACACAAGCACCTGTTAATGTGCAAATCTGCCAACCCTGGCAGAAACACTCATTAGGTTATACTTTGTCTAAAAGTCACTAGAACATTGTTAGAAGTGCCTTTTTTCTCACAAAAAGAAGAAAAAAATGACAGAAAATAATAGAGGAACCTTTGAAAAAACAAAAACAACTCAATTTTATGTACCACACTCTTCCACATTCTGCTTCTAGCAGAGTGATGGAATCATTGTATTTTTGTATTATATTATGCAAAAAAATTAGGAGCATCTAATTTGACCAAATAAACAAATGCATGTGAATGAGCAAATAAAAAAAAGAAAAAAACCCACAATTATTGTGTTGCTTCTATTGTAAAGCACATGAGAAGTGAAAATATTAATACCAATAAAATGTACCTCATGTAGTACTGTTGCACCACCACAAGTATAATCTGATTATGTGGGAAACACTGATGATACAACCCATTAAGTCAAAAGACATTTTCAAATATATTTCCTAATTAGAATGAGAACAAAGTAATTTACAGCATTAAAGATGAACATGTTACTCTGGCTCATATGCTCTCATGAAACTATAAAAGCCCCTGTACTTACAAAATACAATTTAATATGCTTTGAATTTAAGAGATTTATTTGACCAACTTTAAATAAAAAGTTCACACCCATTTTGGTTGCTTGTTCGTTTTGGCTTGATAAGGCAATTGAAAAGTTGTGGTGTGTTATTGGGGAAGCATCAAGTAAAATACAGAACAGATATCTGAGGACTGACAAAAACATTACTTCAGATCAAAAGCCTGAATGTAAGCTGGGGAGAAGAGATGCAGGCTTAGTTTCAACACATATACATCCACAGTACCCACTCTGTACGCAAACATATGTCTGTCACCGGCTGGCACTAAGCTCACCTCTCTGTCACTAGGAGAGGGTGTGCCATCATGGTGGAGAGGCGGGGTTTGGCTGCTCCGCCGGTCTCCTCTGGCCATCTGTTAAAATAGATGCAGACTGATTAATAAGGGGCAGTTTGGACAAAACTGATTTTCTATTTATAAATGTAGTGATATTTAAAAACTCAGTGTACTGAAAAGTTAGCAAATGATCCAGAGATGCTGTGCCTGTTGACTTTGTACTTAATGAAATTTCTCTTTGAGTGCAAAATCTGGAGAGGAAGGATCGTACCAAACCACTGCAGACTTATTTACTAAACGTTGTGCTTACAATTCACTGCTGACTGTGCCAATAATTTTCGCAAGAAAAAAAGACATGTCTTAAATTTTGCACTTGACATGGGCGTTTTAGTTGCACAAGTTATACCGATCCCAATTTGTGAAACGAGATAGTCTCCATTCAATCAAATATCCCTACAACTACAGATAAATTCAAAAGTGAACACTAGACTATAGTGACACCTGGCCTTTAGATAAGCCCAAAAATTTTTCTATTATTATTATTTCCAACATTGAAAAAAGAAAAAGATTGAAAAAAAATGTGAATGCAGTAAAACTTAAGAATTAGGTTTTCTACACTTGGGGAGGACTTTAAGTATTAAGAAAGTTCCAACTAAGACCCCTTTCTTTCTTATCTGGACCATATGTTAGGGTTATGTTTATATGACCTGCTTTGTAATAAAAGGAGATGTCACTTAGTTGCTGATACATTACAAACTCCTGCTTACTCTCAGGTTGGCTTGCTTATAACTCACCACTAATCTGCTATGCTCCTCATAGACTGTTTTAGTTCTTACTGGGATTACCTGGTAACACCTAATACAAAGTTTAAACCATACAAGCAGAACTGAACCCTCACATCTACAGTAATTTATATTTAAAAAGGTTAATAACATAGATAACTACCATGAAAAATGATTTTACACACCACACACCCAATTTGACAAGTTGAGAAATTGAATCCTTTTAAGCAGAGTAAGTGGTCAATGCAGCGTTATAAACTCTTCTTACTCCAGATCAGTTACTACGAAAGGCGATTCTGGTCTTAGTGACATGTGAGTTTTGCATTTCAGAGAAAATAAAAACAAGAGGAATACGTTTTTGAAATCGAAGATTAATTAAATTGTGTTATTACAAATGACAAGCTGTAGTAACACATGGGAACAAACTCAAATAAATAAGCCCAACTTTCAATCTAGCTCTTTTGATGCCATTAAAGTTTGTTGTACTATAATACTTGACTTGATTTGCACGAGTCAAAATAAATAAATAAATAAAATCTGAGATTCGCCAACACAAACAACACAACAGTCACACCCAAACCGTCCAACTCTTTACTAATATTTATAACTCCCGTTTTGTTTATAAAGTAGTTTGTAGTTGGAAAGTCGTTTCTGTTTTAGTTTTCCTTTTCCCTACCAGGAATAACGAAAGTGACCAGTTAAAGGTTTCTCTCAATTCACCAAAGAACGGCTCAATGCTAAGTTAACTGAAGTCTTAGCATATAGCTAGCGTTTACAAGACTGTTATGGAGCCAACCAACAAATCAACCAATAGTAAGTTTACAAAGTATTACGCTATGACAATAACACATATGACCAAATAAGCATCTCATAACAAGAACTAGACCTACAACTAGACGGATTTCTAATTTTCTGGGCGACCATCTGCAGTGTAAACAAACGTTAGCCTCCTTAGCTCCAAACACCACAGCAACCAAACTGACCTGGGCCTGCTGCGGTGACTGCGCATTCCTCTGCGGTGACTGCTCCTCGTTTATCCTCTGCTTAAGTTTTTTAAACATCTTGACACGCCGAAGAGCCTAACAACGGCACAGCAGATGGCTACAATCTGTCCGAGACGTATATTGGTTTCGTTTAGGTTAACATCCAGCTAATAGTCAGTCAGATTTCCTTGTTCGCGTCAAAATTCCAGCAGGTGGCAGAGCTGTCTGCGCATGTGCGGCCAACGTGGAGGAAAAATGAAGCGTCAGAGTTAAAGGACCAGTGTTGGTCCAATCAGTGCTCTACAGGCATGGGTTAAATTCTGTGGTTTAATCATTCCACAGCGCCTCACATGGAGGAGAAACCAACACGCACGCCAGTGATTTCTGCAGTCTACTAGATTCAACCATTCATTATCTATACCCTATTCAGAGTCATAAGGATGTGCTAATGCCCATACCAGCTCTCTTAAGGCAATGAACAGATCACCAGTCCATTTCAGGGCCACATACAGAAAAACAACCACACATGCTCTCACTCACACCTATGGACATTGTGGAGTCATCAATCATCCTGACATGCATGTCTTTTGGACTGAAGCTTAATACCTGGAGAAAATCCATACAACCACAGGGAAAGTATGCAAACTCCACACAAGGAATCTTTTTGCTCTGAGACAACTGTGCTAACAACCAAGCCACCATACTGCTATACAGAGAGTAACAAGAACCATATTAATAATGATATCTGGCCCTAAACCAAAGTGAGTGAGCAGGTGCTTCATGTACAGAGATTCAAATCCTGAACAGCTATTCATTGTGTGCCAGTCTCTCCTATTTTTCCCTATCTTCCTGTCTCCTGACTGTCAAATAAAGACCGTTAGTGGCACATGAATAAAAAAAGATCAAATAAAATACAATCCTGTATGGTCCTTTATCTATTTTTGTGCATTTTTACACATTTAAAAGGATATGTTTACTTCTTAAAATCTATTTATCTTCATATTTTTGTGAGGCTACTTTTAAAAAAAAAAAAATCTGTGATTTCTATGCTTTTGCATAAGTTCTAACAGACAACAAAGCACATAGACTTCATCCTTTGATTTGTGACTGTCTGAAATGCAATACTTCCTTGCATTTATCTACCACATATAACCGTAAAATATTAACCATGGCTAAGGAATCTATTGTCGGGGTAAATGCTACACACCGACATGTATTCACATTCACAGTACTGAACATAATCATGTAACTCATATTCACATATAAAATGTAAAAGATATCCTGCAGATGCATACAGCACAACAGATGCGTACAACAGCAGTGCTTGAACAGAAGAGGGCACCAGTTAAGCATGTTTTACTGTGATTTTGCTTCAGGCCAGTTGAAAGCACAACTAACAAGCCTTTTGTTTAATCTTTAATCTTTTATCAAGTTGGATGGAACTCTTTATCTCTGTTAGCAGAGGGTTAATTACCTGCTCTTTACTCTTTTGGCACAGCAGCATTACCTAAAAGTGAATGTCCCAGGGGGAAGCAGCAGTGTCCACTGTGTTGCCAGCTTAGCAGCTTCCTGTGTGGTAATTATGCCTTTTTGCTAGTACACCTGAACTGATGCCAAATTTTTTTCAGTGCATAGCTATTAAACTGCTCACAGAGCTTGTACCATAAAAAGCAGATGGCCTCTGCTGTTACAGAGCAATACTGTTTGCCAATGTGGTATTGAACAGAATGGAGATCTAAGTTGGTGGAGTACTACAAACACTTCAAGCAGTTTATACTTTCAATATGATTAATCAGCTTGGTGCTGAAGTGTTATTTTTCATTCACAAATGCATATAAATATATTGCAATAAAGGTTTTAAGACTCCCAAAGGCACTAAAGCATGTCTTGATATAGATATAATCTACCAATGAACAATAAAACCTGATTTGAAGCTGGCCCATGTTAGAACGTCTTCAAAGTAGCATTAAAAAGACCCATGAAACTCATTAGCCATAAATTACAGCATTCTTATTATTTATATGGTCCGTGGCGAAGTCCCTGCATTCTGAGACATCATGTTCATCTCATATCGATACATATCTAAACATAGCAAGTGTATCTTTGCTCTCCTGAGTCATAATGTCCTTGGGTAATGTTACGAAAACTGTAACAGACAGAGATGCTGATAGAAAAGATCACATTGTCGGTGTGAGTCATGGTTTGAATATGTGATATTTCCCCCCCTTTGGGAACTGGCCATGAGCAGATAACCGAAGTGCCCAATTTTAAGCCAGAATACTGTCTGTTGTAGAAAAAATATAAATCATGTGATTTTAGACCCTGAATCCATTGAATTAAAATGAAGACGCAGTATGCATTTTTCACTGTTCTGTCTCATATGTTTGTGCCTCAGCAGGGTTCTCATCTCCAGAATGGTTAGTGAAGTGAATACGAACAATGGGAGGTTAACAGCAGAGTCATGCCTCTCTCTCTTGCACCATGCAGTATTTAATGCCTCTCCCTCGGGTGTACAGCTTAGAGGATATGGTGCCAAAACATGGGAATCAGTTGCTGCAGCTCTGTTTCTAGTGTCATTTTGGACGCTCAAAAATGGTTTCATTATGCTGCATTATATGTAAGCTATTCAGTGGTGGTACTCAGTGGGTATAAGTGGACAGGGCGCTGTATGTTTTTAACATGTGTTCCTCAGTAAAGGGTTAGCAGAATGGAACATCTTAATTTGGCAGTATTTTTTAATCAAAAAAAAAATACTGCTTACTCTTTAGATGACACAAAAAATGGACTAGCATTAGTATGTTCTGACATCATCTGGCAATAAGAACAAAATGTTTATATATTAAATGTATGCAACAAATATATTAAAACACCTGTGTTTATATGAATTTTTGGATAGTTACTACCAGTGTATCACTTATTAAATGGTTCATGTTTGTTTGCTTCTAAACTGTTTTATTTACACTTATTTTAGTCCAGTAGGTACGAGCAAAATGATCAGGTCACTCCATGGATGACACGATCAAAGTCATGATTATTATATTAGATAAAGATTATAAGTAGGCTTATCAATCAATAAAATCAAGAGATTCCATCAAAAATGTGTGCAACCCTTCTTATTCTTGCTTGAATTTGGATGAGACTTCATCATTTTGTGTGTAAGTTATTTAATACTCATATCTCTCATATTTAGCAAATAAGCACTGCTCAGCGGAGTGGTAAAAACTGAAACTCATCTGCCATCAATAAAGTAGCCTCAAGAAGACATTTTAAAAGATAAATTAGATTTAAAAGTAAATGTAGCAATCTAAAAAATAAATAATATTGTAAGAAAAAATATAATTTCTTCCTAAAATTACACTATAAGACAGCAAGCAGAGCAGCAGAGTTGGATGGTAAATGTTCCACAGTTATATAGAATTTTCCAACCTCATCTAGGCTCTATAGAGTACATTACAGAGTTTTTTTTCATTCACGCATTTACATAAACACTCATGGAGCGCTTCTCATTTCATATATGTGCTCTATATACAGTATGTTTTTTTTTCATCTCAACAATCACACTAGGGGGAAATGTGGAGGATCTGTGTCTTCCTCAAGGGCATTTTCACACATAAAGGAGCTGGGACTTAATCCACTGATTGTCTGGGATTTTCAGTTAGGTGTGAAAAGGTGTGCAGGAGAGTAGTATGCATCTCAAATTGATTGCTTACAGCACAGTGAACTTTAGAGCAGATCAATAAGAAGAGCAAAGCAGCAAAGTAACAGCAAGATGGAGTTTTTATGTTAAAAGACATTTGGGTACCAAATTATCTTATCTTTCATGCAGGGTCTCTTGAAATTGCTCTTTGTCTCTCAGGAGGGAAGTAAACAGATTAAATACTAGAACACATCATCTCTGTCTTAGTGTTTCTTCTCCTTATATGTAAAAACACACACACACACACACACACACACACTCGACAATGCAGCTCAGGTTCTGACTACAACTTTCTTTCCAATCTGAGGGAAGATCATCCCGCATCATCTCTGCAGCTATTTTACAGTCTCCTCATCATTTCTCCTTTCTTAATGTCTTATGAAGCAAACGATAACAGTAAACCTTAAAACTGTCTCATTCAGAGTCTGCAAGCCGAACAGAAAATCAAACCCTACATGCTCATTTAATGAAGGGTATGTGAAGATTTCACAGATCACTATGACTAAAATTTTCCTCTTGCCCTGATTCTGGATGTTGTGTCTCTGTGCATGAGGAGGCAAGAAAACCACACGAATCCTCTAGAATTTATTAGTTTCCTCCATTAATACACTATGAAATGTGTTTTGATTGTTATTTAAACCAGTGTAATAGACAATGTGCTCAAGCTGACAATACAAAACAGTTATCATGTCTTGTTCTCTTACTTTTTCCTCCACAATGTGGGAGAAATATAAATGAACCCTTGGAGTCAACAGCTTGTTATCTTTTTTGGCAGCAGTGTCTTCAAACAAATCCTTTTTTTAGTTCTGGATCAGACCTGCACAATATTCAGGAAGAAATCTTGATCATTCCTCTTCACTGAACTGCTTTAGCCCAGGCACATTTATAGGGTGTCTGGTATTTCTTAAGCTCATTCCAGAGAATCTCTGTGGGGTTAAGATCTTGTCTCAGACTGGGCCACTTAAAAAAAAAAAAAAATAATAATAAGAAGAAGAAAAAGCCTTCTTCTTCTGAAGCCATTCTGTGATGGACTTATATTAATAGTATCATTGTCCTGCTTTGCACCATACTTAATGCTAAATATTTTCCCTAAAGAATTCTACTTTTGCTTCAGTTCAGGTGTTCAGCAAAGTTTTTTGGGGGTTTTTTTTCCTTCTTTTTTTCCCTTCTATGTTGGTCTACCGTACCCTGGCCATTTATTAACTAATATATTGTAGACTAATGGACAGAAGTTTTTTGTCAGCTCTATTGATGCCTTCAAGCTGTTACTCATGGGTTTTTCTTTACATCACTGCTGATTCTGCTTTGTGCTTCTGGTGTCATCTCAGCTGAGTTCTTACATCTAGGAAGAAAGGCTACAACACCAAACTGTCTCTACAGACAAATTGTTACACTGTGAACAGATGGATGCAGAAACGCTTTGAGATTATTTTGCATTCCTTTCTAGGCTTCTGAGGATCAATTCCTCTTGATTATGTGTTTTCAGAAATCTCTTTTTTTTTTGTGAAGCATGGTTAATTTCAGTGTGAGCTTGAGCTCAATGTGTTTGTAAATTATTGTCACTTAGATGATGCAGAAAAGCAGTGAATTCCAAAGGGTTTCTGAATGTTTTCTTGACATGGTATATGAAGGAAGCAAGGTGTATTGTAACTTCAGACTAAAAGTAGCTAAAAACTTGCAATTTATTTTTATTCTGCATTTAATATTTGCTTACTTCACATTGCATTTATAGACTGAAAAACTGAAAAATGTCACTCGTGTACCTAAGTTGTTATAACAGCTGTTTTGGACTGATAATTAAAGGTTGGTAGATTGACCAGATCCTGCTCTCTTTCCATCTCCCATGGTGTCATCATCTGGTTGTTTTGTGCTCATGCTTCCTGTCACAGCAAGGGCATGCCAGCTTTTTCATGAGCAGTTTCTGGGCACGTGTTTGGCATTGGCATTACGATGAGCATGGCGCAGCTCAGAACAGCCATCTATTTTCATTTCCATGCCCAGTTGAAAAGAGTGGTGCATAATGATTTTTACAAGTCTCTCACATACTGGCAAGAATAAATGACACCAAATTAGCACAAAGAAGTCCAAAAGTATCTATTTTGTTTCTCTCCCTCCCTCTCTCTCTCTCTCTCTCTCTCTCTCTCTCTCTGTCTCTTTCTCTCTTCTTTTTTATTTTTTGCAATTTTTGTGATTAAGTATTTAAATAGCAGTCTTTATGATCATGCAGTTTACACAAGGACACATATGTACATGTGCATGCACACAAACGCTGTTAAGAAAAACTGCTTGATACTTGGATTCTGTGAGTGGTCATTCTGTGAAATAATATTGGCTGCATTTGGCAGGATGTCGTAGTAGGGTGTAGCATGCATCCACTAGATGTCGCTACACCTGCACACCCACATCAGCAGGAGCAGGACGCTTTGCATCATGTTATGAAAGAACAAATGGCTGAAAGACACTGTAGGACTGCAGGCGTTATCCAAAAGCCCATGAGAGTCACAGTTGTGTTCTATTACTGAACTGGCCGACGGAAACTAACAAATGTGATGAAAAATAATAAAGAAGAAAACTGAATTTCAGATTTATGGCTTGGCACATGGCTTCCACTTTTACAACCTCTGGGATGTAACATGAGGAAACAACACAAATAAGCACTCATGGAGTATCTGACATGTAAAAGTCTGCTAGTTTGCACTCAAATGTGCTGTAGTTTTGTATTGCAACTTTCAAGTTATTTAGCTTATATTTTATTCTATTTATTTATTTTGCAGTTGCATCTCTAAAGACACTCAGTATTATTCATATTGGATATGAAACTTGGATATCTTGGAAACTGAATATCATCAGATATTTAGTTATATGTTATACTGGGAAACCGCAGGTGTAACTTTAATGGTGGCTCGGTTCCTGCTGAGCAAATGAGCCATTACTGCAACACAGGCTGTACAATTGTCACGGCAGGCTACTTTTACCACTGAAAACGTAAATTATATAAAGATAAACAGAACCAGCCACATGGTGTTATGTTCAATCTGCAATGGACAGGTAAAATTAGAGAATACCTGTGGATGAAGGGCAGAAATAGCATTCTGTACATGAGAGTTAATTGGTTAGAGTAGTTGTGCAGTGGGTGTGGAGGTGGAAAGACATGTCACACTGGCCTCATGATGGAGAAGGTAGAAACAAAGACACAGTGTATCCATCCATCCATCCATCCATCCATCCATCCATCCATCCATCCATCCATCCATCCATCCA
>JAOWBL010000007.1:13674013-13689524 GCA_028564865.1 Zenarchopterus dispar | reverse complement strand
ATGGATGGATGGATGGATGGATGGATGGATGGATGGATGGATGGATGGATGGATGGATGGATGGATGGATGGATAGGGCAGAAAAAAAAACATGGTTTGGCTCAATGAGCGCAGCCTTATGAGATGCTAGATGATGGCCACGATTAGTAACGATTGAAAAACCTCTTCTCGATCCATGTTTGAAAATGTTGCCAAAATCCCTCTAAAGCTCCAACCCACGTTTGACGATGTGATCATGATTTACATTTTGAAATAGTAGAGCTCAGAATATTAATGAAAAAATCATGTTCACAACTCCTCACCACTTTCAGCTCACTTATCAGCTTTTGCATCCACTTAAAGAACAGTGGGGTGATTACTGAACTCACCATAGTTCCTTCCTCATTTAAATTACAGCTGCTGTGATGAACAAGGATTTGCAGTCTTAAACACAGACAATGAAATAGTTTCCAATGACCTATGGTAGCACATTTACCGGGAGGGTCAGAACTGAAACAGTGGTAGTAAGTGGAGTAGTTATGATGATACATCCCAGGGGGCAAGCCTGTTGGCAGACAACAGAAAGTTTGGGCATTAAACTGTATTCTGCAGCCCGTTGACCACATTTTGTGATAAGCCCAACTTTCTGAGATAATTGGGCAAGTTTATCATTTTTGACTGAAGAGAGGAAGACAGGTTATTCAGCAGGACTGACAGTGAGCTGCCAGCTGTCTTCCCGAGAAGTCAAATTAGTCAATCAATTTCATTTTTGAACAGGAGCTGTTCCCGTCTATTACAGAGCTGGTAAACATGTTTTTGTGTAAAGAAAAAAACTGAGCTGTGTCCACTCATGCAGCCAGGACCTTGTCACCTTCTGCACACGTAATGAATTGTTATCTGTGTCCAGAGTGTATTTTCCTATAACTTTTATGGACTCATACAGAGAAACACAAAACAATCATAGTGGAGCTCAGGAACGTATTTAATTACAGTCCAAATGATAATGAAAAATAAAAAAATAAAAAAATCCTGTATAACTCTGATCACTGTCAAACACAGAAATACTTGGATGACCCAGTGACAGTTGGATGTGCTGGAAATGACCGGGTGGAGGAGTACAGGGGCTTGACTTGACTTTGTGAATTGGAATCGATCTAACCACCTATTTCTAAACATTGCCTAAGACCAAAGAGACCGTGGTGGATTCCCAGCACAATAACCAAGTCTGCAGCCTGTGAGTATCGAAAGGGTCAAAGTGGAGGTGGTAAGGAGCTATAAATATCTGGGGATGCAGCTGGATGACGGGTTGGAGTAGTTACCAAACTATGAGGCGTCATATAGAAAAGGGCAGATCCGTCTGTATTTCCAGTGAAGGCTGGGGCCCTTTAACATCCGCAAAACGTGTTATTGATATTTTACCAGTGGAAATAGACACACAACAGCCAAAGCTAGAATTAAAAGAAATATAAATAAATGACATCAGCAATGTAAAATTACAGCAAGAAAGAAATGCAAATCAATGGAAAAGAGTCCCAAATTAACTTAAATGACAAACTAAATTATCTCAGAGGGACAATACATGTCACACTGCAACATTAACCAACCAAATTTGTCAAAGAAAGCTACACAAAATTAAAAGAAAAGGCAAACCCATCAAAATGACTCCTAAAATCATGTCAAACTAGAATATGAATCAAAACAGCTGGAAGACAGGAACTTTCTAGGTTGTCTGTGAGCGTTGCTCTTTTCTGCAGTGTATGTGTGTGTTTGTGTGTGTGTTTTTGTGTGTATATGTGTGTGTTTGGTTGGGGTGGGGGGTAATTACTAATCCTTGCTCAGGAAGCAATTGTCTCATAATCTATCAATGACAAAAACAACTCTCTTCTGTTACCAGAAGACAATTAATATGCTTTGTATTTTTGTTTTTTCTGCTGACTATTTTTGTGCACTCAAGGAACATTTATATAACCTCAGCATTATAGAGAACTGCATTTTCTGCATGTTCAGTATCTTAGTTCATCCCATTATATTATATCATAACAATATTATGCTGACCTTGATTTATTGTCACACTGACATGTATCAGTGGGAGAAGCATTTATTTTGATATGTGTGGGCATGAGATATTCCCACATCACTGGGCTGTGACCTACAGGAGCATGAAAATCAGCCCACTGTCTGGAAAAGAAGAGGTTTCACATCATTTCTATAAGCGGCTTTGTGAAGCTGCCCTGACTTTTGACAGTCTGCTGCCTAAGATGCATGCAAGAAAGCGCTGTGCCTTATTAAATCTGTTTTAATGCATTTCTCCCTCTTTGTTTCCGGTTCGGTTGCAATTCTTTCCACCACTTTTGTTGAACATCCAGTTTGTGACGAGAGCACTTCTGAGTAAAAACCACTTGCTCTGTTTGTCAGTTTGTGAGATACCAAAAAAAAAAAAAAATACTATAGCCTTGCTTGGTTGTAACAAAGTAAAGCCAGTGAATGATATTTTGCTTCTTCCAGAGGTGTTTGTGTGATTTCAAATGCAGGCATGTGTACAACATTTTCCTGTAATGTATAATGCTGTTACGGTATTACCCACACAGATTTAAATCAAAGGAAAAGGAAACTATCCGAACAGTGAGAACTTATGGAGTGAGAGAAAACCTATAGGCAGCTGTCACCGTGATAAATGAGTCAAAGGGGGAGGCAGATTTCCTTTACTATTGTTCAGGTTCTCAGTGGGCCTGCAGTGATTCATATGATCATGTTCAAAGAAAATTTTCCCACACATCATTAGCAAGTATCTATATTAATCTGATAGTGAGTGATTTATTTTTTATTTTTTCCCCTATCAGGTTATTATTCAACATGTTGTATGAGTGGTATTGGGATGTTAAGATCTCACATTTTGTGGGCAAGTAAACATGTAGTAAAATCTGGAGAGAGTGACTTTTCTGAGATACTGGATTTATTTCAGAGCTAAGGGTTTACTGCAAAACCCATAAGACCTGGTATTTGCTGCTTCAAGGGATTGTGGGATGTAGAGCTGTCAAATCCACTTTTTTGCCATTAATTAACAGACCTGTATTTACTTGCATCTAGTCCAACTGTCATTCAGACTTCTGCGTTTTGTGGTCTTGAAGGAACAAGGACTATTAACAAATGGAAACAAAACAACAAAATACAGCTGAAAGCTCATTGTGCTCAGTCAGGTATGACATGATAAAATGTTACAACACCAGATTCTTGTTGACAATAACGTGTTTGGGGGTGATAAGGAGCCAAAGCAGGCTTATCCACCTTGAGTCACTCAATGTGTGTTTGCTTCTATTTTAAAATGTTGATTAAAAAAAAAAAAAAAGAACTGACAATGAGCTAAGAGAAATATCCTGAGATGCCTGAAAGCCTGTCCTTTCTTTCGTGCCATTCAGCCTGTCAGAAAGTTAGGATATGTTTCACTGTAACCCCATCCTTCTGGCTGCCCTTGAGAGCTGTGAGCTGAGGGGAAGTGAGTAGATCTAAGCAGATTTGAAAGGTAAAATAATGCAGGAGAACTGCCAGAAAACTCCAGCAGTCTAACGCTCTCACTCAGGAGGCCCGCCTCCAGGTTTCGACAGGACTACTACCCAGAGTGCCTCATCAACAGAAATATACAACAGGATCCTCTTAAAAGAATGACTAAAGTGTGACTAAAATGAATTTGTTGCATAAAAGCATTAAAGGGTCATTAGCTTTCAGGCTACTCTCTGTCTCTCAGAGTGCTACGCACCTGCGCATGAAAAGTTCTGCAGAGTTACAAAGTCAAAAGTCCACATCATACTGAATTATTCTTATCCACAAAAGTCAAAGATGTCACAGCTACTGAACTGCCAGAAATGCCTCATTTGTAGTCCAGGCTTTTTTTTTTTTCTTTACTTAGGAGCACATTTGCATGATGTCTGAGGCCAAGCGTGTTCTGACAAAGGATGAGCAACTGATCACTTTGCCAAATTTGACCAATCAGCTGACAAATCACAGTAATCCAGGTCTTTGAAAGACTGGAGCTAACAAGAGCATTTCCATAACTGTCTCAAGGGAATACATTTAATAGGTGACACATCCAAAAATGTAGTATTTTCACAATAAAGGCACAAAAATGAGAAGTTTTACTGTGCAGTGGTTTTGTGGGTCATCATATGTGTGATGATGTGATGACCATGTGGGTTTAGAAACACAGAGAGCCTTTCACTTATATATGATATTATTTATCCAAAAACACATTTGTACTATATATGACAATTATAGGCTGTCAATTCTAAAAATTTTGGGCCATCCCCCTCTGGATTTGTTGTAGTTGTTTGGTTCTCTTCTTGAGGTTGGGACATCTGGAGAGTTTGTATCAAAGGTCTCAGGAGGAACTGGACCAATGATATTCAACCAGGGATTAATTCTTTTCTGATGTAAAACTGTGAAGACAGCCTTGCTGTTTTAAAGAAAGGTCATAGCTGAATAGTGTGTTTGGACAGCTCTGAGAATGAAAAAGACAGTTAATTCCAAGAGTCACACTTTTCAGACTCATTTAGAGAGGTCTTAGGGTCGGAGTCAGGGAGAGAGCCTGACACTTAAAATGACAGCACAAAAGACAGGGCCATGGCACTAAATGATAACCCTGCTCTGCCCTTTTTGGGAATTAAATTTATCACCTTTTCATTTCTTTCTTTTTTTCTTTTTTTTTTTTTGCATAAGGCTTCAACTAGACTGAACAGTTTAGCATGTAAACAGTTGGTGTATTACATTTTGCAAGGGAATAGTCATGTGCTGTTGAGAAGCCTTGAAGATTCAGATGAGAAATTTAGTAGAATTTATTACAATTTTTGACCATACATGACTTTTTAAAAGAAAAATGCTGGAACAGGAAGGCATGTAGTGATTTAGAAAGGGGACCAATGATTTTTGATCCGAGCAAGTTGAGTAATTTCACAGGGCTTTTTGTCTTTACTTTAGCCTTTATGTGTTGGCACACAACACATAACATAGTAAAATGAAGTGTTATGTGTTGTGTGTCAACATACCAGTGGAAGGAGGCTGTGAAAAAAGATTGCAAAAAGTGCTGCAAAAAGTTTTTGTAAATGAACTGTTTTGCTTGCTTGTTTTACATTAAAGCATTGACAGTCAAAATAAAACTAATCCGATTATAAATCTGTGGATTATTGAAACATTGGCTTTTTAGTATGCTTGTTGCATTTTTCTTTGACACTGAAATTCTTCTCTATATCACAATCAAAATAGATTTATGCTTTCAAAACACGTGCAGAAAAAA
Source organism: Zenarchopterus dispar (assembly GCA_028564865.1). Lineage (NCBI taxonomy): Eukaryota > Metazoa > Chordata > Actinopteri > Beloniformes > Zenarchopteridae > Zenarchopterus > Zenarchopterus dispar. The sequence continues at coordinate 13,684,261 of JAOWBL010000007.1, read as the reverse complement.
AACCAACAGAGGGGAAAATAATATGTTACTGAACAGGATTTACCTTGATTCACTGAGAAACCAAATACAGGCCAGTGGATACATTCCTCTATCAAAATGAAATTCTTCCACGACTGAGGCGGCGTTAAACCGACCTCTTCCTGTGTAATTCAGCTTTCAGGATTTCTAGGAGAAACATTGTTGCTGAGCTGTAAATCTAAATTGATTCTTGACAGCAAACCCTCTCAGAGGGAAGAGACTGGAGTTGGTTTTTCATTTAAAGCAAATAAATGCAAACATACAATACACCAAATCAGACACGCATAAATGAACTGTGGAGCAAACTACCGAACTCCCACTTTTGCAGCAAGATTTTAGTCAAAGAGAGAAGTACTATTTCAGTATGCAGCTTACATTTTCCATGAATAACAGATGACATGTACACGAGAACTCTTCAAAGTCACTGTGATAAATGAAGTTTCTGAAGGATTTCTTTTATATCTTCATGCTCACTCTTGTGCAATCCGATAAGACACCTTAAATGGAAAATTATATGGCAGAAAACCAACTAACAGAACCAAAAGAGAAACAGGAAAAACAAACAAGCAAGGCAGTCATGTAGAGAAAAGTTACAAGGGTACTCAGGGTCAAATATATGTGTGTGTCTAAAACAAATAAACACCCACATATGCGGTGCACGCAAAAGGTTAAAAACTGATGATTCATTCAGTGGGATGTTTTCAAAATGACAAAATGATTGATGTTGCCATATGTTCTCAATCACTGGAAGCAAATTTTACTAAGTGAATGGAGAGGGAAGCCCTTATTCGCCTGGATTCCTGGTTTATTTTTCACTATGAATTAATGGACGTGTGCCCTCCCATGTCTCCTCATCTTCATTCCCCCTCAGAAGCCCTTGTTGCTGCACTTTGGAGGATTATCTCTTGTCTGTCTTTTCCGCATACCCACTGTAATTCCTGTAACAGGCCAGTTAGGGCATGTGCTGAGCTGAAGAAAGCACTTACCGTTTTACACATGCTTGGCCTTTCAGTAAAGTGGTGACAGCTCTGCAGCATTACTGATGTTGATGTTCAAACCATCCTTTGGGAATGACATTTGTGATTTTTTTGTTTTTATTATTGTTTTTAAGAAAATTAAAGCTGACAAACCTCTGCACACTATCTAAATTGAGAAGAAAAAGGGAAAAACAAAAACATTATTGTAACATTTTGGTACTATACTTTATTTGAGCAAACTGTTTTATGACAGAAATTTTAAATAGGAAGCAGAAAAAAACTGATGAGTCAATCATGATCTCAAAATGTCCAGTCTCATTTTCAGCACTGCCTCTCCACAAGGCTCTGTGCTGTTCACTTCAGTCCACTCTGTACATCCCCGCCTTAATCCTCAAATACTTTTGTCAGGTAAAAGATGATACCACCGCAACTGGGCTCATGACCAGCGGTGATGAAGGGGGATGAAGAGCTTCAGTTGTCAACCTGGTGCTCAGACTAAAGCACTGATCATAGATTTTAAAAAGCATAGAGTGAACCCAGCTTCTTTTACATCAGTGGAGACCACATGGACATGGTGTCCTCTTTCAAGTTCCTTGGCAGATACATCTCGTCAGATCTGTCCTTGAATAAACACCAGGGAAAGTGCAGCAGTGGTTACATTTTCTGAAAGTTCAAAGGAAAATCAACCTGAGGCAGAAGCTCCTTCTAGTCTTCTACCAGAGTTCAGTAAAGATTAATCTGACATACTACATGTCCATGTGGTTTGCAGGTTTCTCTTTCAAGCCTTAAGTTTGATGTTTCATCTTGTTATTTATGAAACTAACATTCGAATATCTATGTTTAGACTCATCCTGATCCCAACCCCAGATGACCTACTAACTGAAACCAATGCATATCATGACTGCATAACCTTGAGACATCCTCAGAATCAAAGGAGAACTAACCTTCAAACGCTGTCAAGGATCAAGCCATGATCACTGAATGAACTTTAGCAAAGACTTTGTTTTATAATCAACTGTTAAATGTCTGTTTCCTCTCCTTTGTTTTGGACTCTGGATCTAGTGCTAGTAGAAAACCTAACATGAGTGTATAGGCTTAACAATGTGAAACAGGAAATAATATTAACTTAAAAAAAAAACATTAGCAAAAACAGAACTTTTCATAAATAGAAAAACACATAAAAATCCAATTTCCAAACTCCAAAAGTGCTGCCTTCACTTGCATCAAGACAAATAAAACTATTACCTTCAGTAGGATCATTATGACCAAACCCATTCATAACTGGATGAATCTTCCAAAAAACAATGACAACAAAAGCATCATATAAGATCACAACTACAGGAAATATCAGCATGATCAGTGACTACACTTATAACACTCATGGACAGAATACACAGGTTACACTGATAAGAGGGCCTGATATTACAAAAACAGTTATACATATTAATTTTATCTTTGATAAATGTGCACTCATCCTTTTTTATCTCAAGATTGTTGAGACAAAGGTTTTTTAAAAACAAATCATCATGTGGTCTTACAGGAAATAAGGTTTAAAGAGTTAACATTCAGTGAGACAGTTGTTATGGTGACTGCTTCTAAATGGTAAGGTCTCACAATCAATAACACACACAAAAAAAAACGTTCAAAAGAAATATGTGGAGTATTGTTACAATGCGCTGTTATGCCAAGTTTGTGTCTGCGTGATGTGCGTTTGTGTTCACTAACCATTTGTTTAAGCTTTTTGATGTTTTTCCAATATATACAAGCCCAAGTGGACATGTCTTATTGATCACATATAAGTCATGACAACTATAATTTTTTTTTTAATAAAGGATTGGAAAAAGTAATATCAAGCTGTTGAAATATCCCTATGAAGAGTAAATAAAACTTCTTCAGGAATCCCAGTGATACTAATCATTATATTAGCGCTCTATAGCATGTGATATTAGCAGTCCATCAACCATCATTTGCGTCTTGTAGAGTCTACTGTCAATTCTCAGTGATCAATAGTGATGGCTAAATAATGGGAAAATCTAAAACATGCTGCTACTTCTTTGTTCATTTGTTATATTGTATAAGTGTATAAACTGCCTTTGAACACAAAAGCATTGCATTACATGAATATTGCCTGAAAACACACGAATCCATAATTAGTGTTGGTTTCCACCCACAGTCAGGTGGAACGGAGACTCTAAATGGCCTGAAGATATGAACAAGCTTCTGCACTGCAAGTCTGAAAAAGCCAGTAATGACTTTTCTGCATTCCTGCCAGTGCATGCTGGGATAGTCTGCAGCCCCCCCATGACCCTGAAAGAAATTAGTGGGTGGAGGAAAGAAATAACTGAAAACAAAAGACACACTTTATTTTTTACACATAAATTATACTTATTCTCTTGCCGGTAATCCTTCTAATCGCTGATCTTATGTGGACTGTATTTTGCATTTATTTGTTTCTTAAATTCTTGAAGAGCATAAGCTATAATGAAATAAAGGTACAGGTTTATGTCACATCTCCGTTTGAACTAAAGTCTTCTTCTATTTGATCTCTCCCCTGAGCATATATTTTGAGGTAAAGAATAGAGGACAAGGACAGGCTGTGTCATTGAGATAATTGTGCTGAGCGTGCCCTTGTTCTGCAGTCTGCCTTGATATTTGTAAGCCAATTAACAAGATTAGAAAGCATAATCAATAAAACCACCCCATGCCGCCCCACTACTGCCCTCCCACTAGAAATGTAAGAACCTACCTGTCACAGCCATGTGGCTCTAACGTGTTGATTGTGTTTCTTGTTGGACAGCTTTGAGGCTCATCATTTTTCAAGTGTATATTTGTTTTTCTGTAAGTATCTCTTTAGTTCAGATGCCACAGTTCTTGGAACTGAGAATTTCTCTCCAGTTGCATCTTTTTTTAAACGGTCAGTAGTTTTGTGTCTATTTTCACGCAGGATCTGGGCGGCTGCTGAGTTTGTTCGAATCTCCATTGTTTGGTCAACAAAACTGAAAGGAGACTGTTCCTCTTTTTTTTTTTTACAGAAGTTGGAGTGTCTTGAGTTTTTTGTTTGTTTGTTTGTTTGTTTTCAATGTGCTGAAAACTGCCTTATACTGTGCAACAGTCTTCAGCAGCCCAAGTCCTCTTGCTTAAAAATTACCATCCATATTATTTTACTAGATAACTATTGGCCTTTTTTTTTTTTTTTTTTGAGCCATAGAACAACCTGCTTTGGTAATCTTCCATGTAATATGTACCCAAAATGAAAGCACTAATGTTCAGAACAAAATGGCAGCAAAAGTCAGTATTTATTGTGAGTCCCCTCAGTAGCAAGCACAGACTGAACTCTTTTCAGCCGATGAGCCGTACAGATGTTTGTAATGCTATTCATTAGGATTCCATTCTTTTCAGGTTTAAGAGAGCCAGGTTCCTGTGTTTTGTCTGCTTGTGTCTTTCAAAAGACTCAAAAAGGAGTATGGATGTCATTACCACTTTGATAAAACAAAAAAGATTAGGACCTCCTTCGCACAGTAATTTAGATATGATGCATGTAAGATTTAACCTCTAAAGCACTGCCTCATTTAACTGTTGCTATTTTTAGATACAATCATGCACAATGTGCAATGTAAGACTTTCACAGGTTCATCTTAAGAGGCCATAATTCTGTTAATGAGGGTTTGTTGAACTTATTCTCTTAATGGATCATTTTTCATTCTGGTTAATGACAGTGGCAGGGTGAGATCATGTCCATTAGTCCTCAACCATTTTTCTAATGCTGTTGGAGAGTAACATGTGCAAAAACACAGCCATGACATAAATGGTGTTATATTTATGAAGCTACATGTTATACTTTCCAGCAATGGAATGATACAGAATTTAACAGCTTATGTAATTAAGAAGCCTTCAATTTTTAGTCAGTGTACATATCTCTGCTTCTCTTGCAAGGCTCAGAGAATTTGCTGTGACTTCACCTCAATACGTTTGGTTTACAGCTTCTGAAATCAGAGTATTTGTGTCCTTGTTCTCTGTTAATTTTCTAGCATTTAACCTTAGAAATGTGCTATGGTAATTAAGGCAAGATTTTTATATTATATTTTTTTTCAGTATTGATTGACTACTGTACCCTTGGTGTAAAGGCTCTTGTGAATTTTCTAATCTTCTCTCAAGTTGGTTACAAATACCAATATCTATATCTATATTTACATCTAGCTCTTTCTTTCTCTCTCTCTCTCTCTCTCTCTCTCTCTCTCTCTCTCTGCATATATATATATATATATATATATATATATATATATATATATATATATACACACACACACATACACTTATACACACACACACACACACACACACACACACACACACACACACACACATACATATATGGTGCAAGAGGTGAGTTTCATTAGAGTAGGACTTCCTCAGTGCGCATGGCACAAAGTATCCCCGTCTGCCCTGGGGAGCTAATGTAAATCGTGTCATGGGAAGACTACCTCAAGTAGGGACGCTCGGGTACACTCTTCCCTCTGCCAACTACACAAACCCCGACTTCTAGCGAAGAGTGATCTGACCATATGCGCTTCTGGGGGATTCTGTGCGCCGCGACAACATGCACGCAAGAACAAAAGCTCCACTCTCTCCAAAACAAGGAAACCCGAGGACAAATGACATTACATGCGAGAGGGAACGGGGACGCAGAAAACTGTAACTTGCTGAATTCTGAGAGTGATTTGGATCTTCTGGAGACAAACATTTTGCTGCAGGGTACCCAGAGGATAGTCCTGCTCGCCTTTGCACAAAGAAGCGCATCCGGTTGGATTTAGGCTGCAGTCCACTTCACATCAACTGCATAGGCACAACAGCAAAAGATAACGTGAACTCTTTGGTGGGATCTACGGACTTATATCCACAAGTGGGTTTTTATTCTCGTCTTTCTGCTTCAGATTAGATCACTTCTCCAACTACAACGAGACAATGTTGTGCGCCAGCAAGAGGAAATGTTGCCTGTTGAAGTGCGATAAGAGAGCGGGACAGTGACTTGCGGAGGGTCCCTGTAGACCTCTGAACGCTGTCTTCCATGTGGAGCTCGTCGCTGTCCGAGGCGCGCGTGGTGCTGAAATTTGGATGATGCCTGGCCAGCGACTGCAGGGCTGCCGCTCCCTGCACCTCAACGAGGACAACGGCCGCTTCGCGCTGCTCGCAATCCTCATCCTGCTGTACCTGCTGTGCGGCGCTGCAGTCTTCTCTGCCATAGAGAGGCCCTCGGAGCTGCGGGCTCACGGCCGCTGGAACGGGACGCTCCTCAACTTCAGTGAGACCTTCAATATCAGCCTCCAGGACCTCAACTCCTTCCTGCGGGAGTACGAGGCTGCCATCGCTGCAGGAATCCGGGCTGATGCTCTACGACCGAGATGGGATTTTACTGGGGCTTTTTATTTTGTTGGAACTGTGGTGTCGACTATAGGTGGGTGATCTTTGTGCCATTCACTGAATTCCTTGACCTTTGCTGCTCTCAAAATACATTTAGAAAACATATGTTGTTCCACTAAAACTAGAAAATAGATATCAAGAAAGCATGAATAGAGCGATTACATAATAGTTTCAACCTCCTGGAGTCTAGTACTAATCAGATACATAGCATCAACCTCTGATAAACGGTTAAATAATCATATCATTACTTTCAGTCTGGCTCGAGCAGGGACTGTGACTGTCTCCCCGTGGAGCACTTTCTCTCCACTGGTTCACACACAAAATAACAGACACATTTTGGCTTTGAGGGACTTTGGAAAATGGGGGCGACATCTGACTCATTTGCCATTTGGAATGGCACACTCATCTCTGCTTATAGGACAGCACCCTTGGGTGCAATCTCTGTGTGTGTGTGTGTGTGTGTGTGTGTGTGTGTGTGTGTGTGTGTGGTGTCTGTTTTTCTTTTCTTTTTTGTGCCACATTTCCCTTCAAACCAACAGGAATGTCAATGAGAAGCCCCTTCTGCTCACCCTCATTTAACATTTACTCATGCAATAGGTCAGAAAAGAGCAAGTGTCCCTCCCAGGGCAACCTGAGGGCCCATGGTGTTGTGTTCTGCATGCCTGATAGTTCTGACATGACACCCACCCCCTCAACACAAGCTCAGATAGAGAGGAGTCATTGTTTTCTGTGAGAACAGACAAATGAGCAAATAAAAAAAATCACTCCACAACTCCTTGCACACACATTTAATTGAAAAGTCTCTTGAGTTAGGTCATGAGGACAACTGGTGGTTATGTAAGAGTGCATAGGGAGAAGTGGATTCACATCAACAGCAAACCTGTTCCAACTTTATTTACTGTAGACGTGTCAAGAGAGCTTTATTGCTCCACACAAATATAGATTTACAGGGCTGTCAGGGATCCCGTGAACATCCGGCCTCATGGGAGTGAACCGCAGCAGCTGTGTTTGCTTACATGTCTGCGGCAGGTTGTCACTCTCTGCACTCTGTACTCCAGTTGTCATGCAGCATCTTGCCCAACAGGCAAATCATCTGAGCTGAATGAGCAACTTGAAGAAAACAGGGGAGAAAAATGGTGATGTTGATGTTCCCCATCTCTCCAGTATTTGTCTTTTTCACAAGCTTTCATGGATTTCTGTCTAGGGTTTCATCTGGCTTTGATCTCCTCCTCCCAACCCTCTGGCTTGTGTGCTACTTTTTCTGGATGCTTGTGAGCTGCTGATATAAAAGGGATTTAGGGGGGCCTCCCCACAACACTCTTTATCAGAGCGGCATCCTCCTGTGCACTCTGGATGCTCCTCCCAAGCGCTTCCTGTGTCTGACTCTGGTGTGGTAGAGGCTTCAAATCAGCAGTGACTCTTTGCTCCCCTTCATGTACTTCAACAGCATCACTTTGAAGAATGAAAGCAAAGGCTTGCTCACGTCAGGCGGTTGTTTACCAGTGGGTTTGGGCTTGATCACTGGCCATGATTTGTTGTTTAGAATTTCAAAAAACTCTGCAGGAAATGTAATGTATATTAATACATTGCAGTGTTTTTCTCAGAAACACTGTTAAGCTCTTTGCAGACTTTACAGTTAGAAATGAAGCGTAAACAAGTAGCTCCTCTGAAGCTTTTATCTGTGGAAAACTGTGTATCACACAGTATTTGTGTATCACAGTTTTCCACATGTGGAGTTGTGTTGTCAGGAAAACTTTATCTACAGATTTTGAGGTTTTTTGGAGCCCCTTAGAAACCTCTCATCTAGGCAGCAGAGCTGACACAAAATGTCCAGTCTCACCCTTGAAAATGTCACTTGGCAGAAGCAATGTCAGCATGCTGCTCAGGAGTTTTTAATCAACACAAAATCATTCTGAGCTGCAGCGCAGTCTTCATTGAAGTGTTTCAGCTGACAGCTAAACAGGAAATACTGCTTCTAAGGGAATGCAGTGTTAATCTTTCTTTTGGTGGGGCCAGTTATTCCCCACTGTGCCCTTGATGTCTAATGACTTTGGTGATCCTGTGATGTTTTTTTCTCCAGCTTGCTAACAGCTTAACACGTATAGTCCTGAGTAAAGAATTCTAACAGGCAAGACACTGTATATTAAAATTGAAACAAAATTTTAACTTGTTTACTCCATAACTGAACAAAATGCACACTAGTGTTAATTTGTATGATATAAACTGCTTTTAGTGCTGTTTAGCAAATCTCTGCAAAAGAATAGGCTAATAAAATTGTGATAGGCTAATAAAATTGTAAATAATATACATATACATGTCCAATGAATGCATGTATGAAGAGAATTGAATAATTATGTCATCTGCAATTATAAAAATGCCCTTCTGTAAAGTATGTATCTCTCCAATAGCCATAAGGACTTTGGACAACTACAAGAAAAGACACTTGTGACTCCAAAGTGTTTACCTCACATGTCACAATCCTGTCACAACTAATCAGAAGAGTCAAATCATCTTTAAGGACAAAGCTCTTTGCTCTGTCCTGAAATTGAGAAACTGAACTTTTTTTCTTGATATCATCCCAAAATAAAGACAAGATCTAATGAGGAGCTTCTGTACAGATTAGAGCAGCTGCAGTGGTCCACTTAATGCAAACAAAAGAAAATTAACAAATAAGTCTGAGGGTGTTTTAGTCAAGATGTCAGGCCTGTTCAATGAACTGTTAAAGTGGCTGTGGTAAGTAACACTTGCATGAAAGCAAAATTAGTCTCATTTTTTTCTGTTTTTGTGTTAATTAATTCAAGTCATTTGATCATCCAGTTCTTGATCGTGTTTCTTTGCCCTACATATTCAGCCACAGCTTTACTATTTTCGTTCTCATTAAGGAGGGCACAAGAGTCGGCTCAGTAAGCGCACTTTCCATCAATACAAAAGCTATTTATAACCTTCATGGCTGATTGATAGCTGACAACTGCCAATTAGGACAACTCTCTGAAGCTGTTTGACAGCTAATGCGTCTTACTGTGTGCCTCTGGAACGACATTTCAAATAAATTTTTTGTCACTTTTGAAGCAGAGGAACCCGTGATGACTTTTAACTTGTTAAGATGGAGTTGATAAAGTCGGTTAAGGGAATTGGCGTATCCGGCAGTTTTGTGCAGTGTTGTTTGCTCTGTTTATTTCTTGGGACAGGCTGTGTCCTGTCTCTTCTTGCCCCTGGCAGCTTCTGCAGGTTCTTGGTCCATCACACTCTTGGCCACCCACTTGCAGAGGCCAGTTTAACAAACAGCAAGAACCTCACACTCTCATGGCATTTTTTTTTCTTTAAAGGAGGTGTGGTAAAGGGCTCAGTGGAGTCTAAAGCTTGCAAAATGAAGAGCAATGTCAAATGTGGTGAGGTTAAGAGAAGATGTAGATTCTTGTAAACCCTGAAAGTGCACTGCAGTGTTGCAACCAGATGACAAGGTTCAGTTGAGATACTATCTCTTCCATCGCAAGCCACTACATTCAAATGTGATTCTAAAATGATTTAAATGATAAAGTACATTTTATGTTGACACTACAAAGTGAAAAGCTGTGGCAACTCTGCTTGATGTTACAGTTTACTGCATTGCATGAGATTGCATATGTTCACTTGGTGATTTGTTATTTTTCTTTTACCATAGGTCTGAGCTCGGTGAAAGTAGCCTTCACTCCCCCACACATCTTTCAACACATGTTGTCTGCAAGAGAGCCTTGAACCCAGTCAGACACTATACAAAAAATTTCTTTCTTTCTTTCTTTCTTTCTTTCTTTCTTTCTTTCTTTCTTTCTTTCTTTCTTTCTTTCTTTCTTTCTTT
>JAOWBL010000007.1:13617643-13666887 GCA_028564865.1 Zenarchopterus dispar | reverse complement strand
TGTGCATATATGTGAGTGTGTGTGTGGCAAACCTGCTGAGAAGCGCAGACTCCAATAAATCCCCATCATGGTGCTGTACAAGATGCCATGCACACCTCTGCACTCTTTCGCAGCAGGTCATAAATCTGCCCTGACTTACTAAGGCATGTACTCGCCTACGTACAGTAAGTCACAAACCCATCTCTTCGCGGCCAAGTGATACCAAGTTCAATTTAGAGGACACAGCAAATTTACCCGAGCGTTCTCCTCCTCAAACTGCTTAGCGTTTCACTGATTCTGATCTTTGCACCAACAAGGCAAAGACAGAGGAATAACTCTTACCTGCCTCTTTCCAAGTTAGGCTTTGACAGAAACCATTCATATTTTATTTCGGTTTGAATATTTTGATCATTATTAATTATTCTAAAAATGTCAACCGGAAAGTGGCTGAAGTCATTGCTGACTTGCAGCTATGAGAGTTTAAACTTTCACCATAAGCAGAAAAGTTCTTCCTGGGAAACTTTCTTGGAGCCGAAAACTGTAAAATCCCAAACTTGTAGAGGGCTTAATGTTGGAAAGTGATAAAAGGCCTGCATAAGTGATAACATTCTCCACTAGCAGAACATGTTTTTTATATCATAAATATTAATCAGCTAGCAGAACGTTAGTCAACATTTTAATTTGCCAAGTCTCCATCTGTTTCTTTGCATGGTGGAGGAGCTGCTTGTGTGACAGCTGGGACAGGAAGACAGCACTTACTCATGCAATAGTGTATTTTGCAAAAAACGAAATGCTGACAGCACGCTAGCAGATTATTAAAGGTATCTGAGGTTGATCAAAATTCCCTAAAGCGTGGACACTTTCTGTTGAGATTCAGGAAAGCATGGAAACCTGGCAACAGTGTAACTCATGAGAGAGCTCAGGAGGAATGAATTCAGCATGTCCTTCAATATGTGAGATGGTTAATTGTCATCAATAAATTACCATAAATAAACAAACCTCAGATCCCAGGCTTGGTTGAAACATCTGGAGTCATATATATTTAAATATTTGGTTTGATCATGCAATCTGTTTGAATTACTGGATTTTTTGTTTTCTGCAACATATTCTGTCCATTTTCTATGCCCACAGAATCCTTTTACAGGGTCACGGGGGTTTGCTGGAGCCTGTCCCAGCTCATTACAGGCAATAGGCAGGGGGACACCATGGACAGGCCGCCAGTCTATTGCAGGGCCACATATATAGACAAACACCGTGCACGCCTACACTCATACCTATGGACAATTTAAAGTTGTCAATCAACATGTTTTTAGACTGTGGGAGGAAGCCGAAGTGCCCAGAGGGAACCCACGCAACCACAGGGAGAACATACAAACTTCACACAGAAAGACTCCTGACGGGCCCAGGGGTCGAACCAGGAACCTTCTTGCTGTGAGGCAACAGTGCTAACTAAGCCACCGTGCTGCCCCTTTAGCGTATTCATCCAGTAATATTCAAGTGTCCCAATTTCAACTGCATTGTCCTAAACCACACACACAGCTCTTCAGCCTTTTGAGTCTCGGACACACTGATTTGCTAATACGACGGTAATTTCACATTTAAAGAACCATTATCCTCTATAAACACCAGGATTACACAAAGCGGAGCATAGTTTATCCTTGTACCATCTTCCACAAATCCTGCTGCCTCCAGGACAGCACATGAGAGACACATTTAGTTTCGCGAAAGTAACACGTGAACTAATTAGGAGAATAGAGGACTCATTCATTAATCCTCTAAGACAGCTTTCTCTGGTTTCTCCATGTGTGAACTAAGACCTTTACTGCAGCTGTCAGTGACAAGGATTGAGTTTTTGCAAAGCCTTAAAAATTTTACAGACCTGTGCTTTTCATTTCACATGCATGCCGAATCTCAAGCATTGGCATCCATTTTGATAGTTTTAAATTAAAGATTAAAATTCTTAGGCAGTTATGAAAGGTATACGCTAGAAGAGCATGAGCACCAAATCTCTATTATCTATTAGCTGAACTCAGAGGCTTATCAAACTGATTCAATGGTGATAGTGTTTCCAAGCTGCACCTGGACAGGTGTGTTTACTTAAGCGAATAAAACAAGGGGTTTTATGTGGCTAAGCTTTTACTCAAACATTGACAACCTACAGTACTATGGTAAGCACAAGGTCAAAGCATTTATATCAATCAGGCCGAAACCTCTTTATCTGATAGGAGAATGACTCATCAGTGACCTGATAGGACAAAATCTTTGTTAATGTTTGCAGATGAACACTCAATGGACCTTAATTTTAGTTTTGCCTGTCATTAGACCTTTGAGTCCTTTTACAATCCTTCAAAGATTAAAATAAAAAAGTTTTTTTTTAATTAAGACAATAGAATCAATGTTGGCACGGATACAAAACACTGCAGCATTTTTTTTCTGACGAAAAAAATCAATATAGACTACAGTGGAGTCATCACTCCTCCCAGCTCTCTTTGCCAGTGAATTACACAAAGATACAATTTCAGAAAAATTTGATTCACTAGTTTTAAAATGGGAAATAGGATCTATTTTAAGATGTGATCAGGTTCGCTGCTACGTCTTAGAGTGTGTATGTTTAGAAAATACCATTACACCTTTAATTTATATCTGTATCGACCTGTCTTAATGAATGTCACCCACACGCTTCTTTACGATTGTGTCAGCTCGATGTTTCTTATGATTGTATGCACATTATCAATGCACTGACATGCAGAACAAATACCATTAATGTCTATTATGTGTGGGTGAGCTGGGGGAGAAATTCAAAGCCTTGTTGATTTGCTTCAGGGTCCTATAGAAATACTGATCCATGCTCTGCTTTGGGTCTATTTTTTATGTAATAGGATAGTGTTTGTTCAGTTGATGCATACAGTGCACGTTGATAAAGTCACATCTCAAACAAAGCTGACCTACTGTAATCTGTCTTGAGCTATTTGTAAAACTGGCAGCAGCATGTGAATATTTCTGTTATTATCCAGTCTGCCAGTAATCTTGGCGGCTCCTCAACAGATGGCGGGAGTGAATACGTCTCAGATTTGGCCATGTTGCTGCTTCCCCGGCCCTCTAGCCTCTCTGCTGTACCACACTCGTGACTAATGGTTTCCTGTTCGTCACATAAGCCAGTCATCAGAGGGACAGCCACGCATGACGTTCTCTGCTGCTGGTCTTATCAGGCCAATTTAAGACTATTCCCACTGCTAGGACACAGTTGGCTTGACTGGGAGCCTGTTTCTAAGTGCATTAATTGGGGACGTAGAGCAATAGGTTGCAGAGATGTGAATTCTGGTTTGAAAATGGTTACATAATGAATGGGTTCATTTTCCAGCCTTCAAGGAGCCATGTAGAAGGATGTTATCCCTGATGACATGGTGTCTATAAGATGTAACACTTCTTTAAAAGATAAGCAAATGTACAGTAGTATGTCCTTTACTCAAGTAAACTTGCATCCCCAAGCATTTTTAGAGGTTTTATGAGACATTTTTCCAGTTTTGAAACCTCTTAGATGAAGGACAATAAAGTTTATTATTTGTCTTATGTGTCCTAAATGATCAACAAGAAATACTTATTCTAGATGCTGATTATTCTAATGAGAGACTAAAATATTTATGACAAAGACCTTGGGAGGACATTTTCCAGTTAACTCAATGTGCCTATGTGTACATGCTTTACTTCATAAAAGATGTCAAGTAATTTTTGATTAAATGTGACACAAGCTCCAAGATGAATTCTTTGAAAAGCTCCTTTTTTCATCTATCTAAAATTTGTTTTGGGATTTGTCAATACTGCATCTATTTTTTTTTAAAATTCTGATACTCATTTTAACTTCTGCCCCATTGTTTGCTATGCTTCATGTTCTTGTCAAACCTGGTTCCAGCATACAACCAACCAGTCGTTCTGATATGAAAAAGGGATTGTTTCAGTTACATTGAAAAAAAAATCTTTTTTTACAAATATAAAATCAATGGCTTCAAATGGGAACAAATTGAATTCATTCAACATAATGAGGAAAACTTAGATCCTATTTAGACCTTACATTAAAATGTTTTTAAGAAAATCCGATCACAAGTGATCAACGCTAATGTAAAGTCTGAACATATTCCAGGACAGATTCAGATCTGATCACTCAGGGTCTACTTGAAGGTGGTCTGAGACACTTGTGTTACGGATTAGCAGACAGGGCCCACATATTAAAGACACAAGCTTTAGGATTAAGAACAGAGTTTATTTATGGTTTGGACCAATGTATCAGCTCTTTTAGAGTTCATGATGAAACACTGATGGCTGCTCACTGGAAGACACCGTTAGGGATCTCCATCAGGGTGATCCACAACAGTCCATGTCCCCGATCCCGAACCCTCGGAACCGTGCAGAATAATCCAAGAAAGAAAATCCAAGAAAATCAGCAGAGCTGTGCTGAGTTTTAGGAACCAGAAGAGCTGTCCGATGAAAGGCAAGAGAATCCAAGAAGGGCTGATTGAAGACGTGGGTGGAGTAAACCCTGGACAGGTTGCAACTCTGACACAGGACTAATATATATACAACCAGTTAGCCTTTCACTTCCACCTACAAACAACCAACAATAAACATATCTGTAGATTGTACATGGAAGATGGAGTACCTGGAAAAAAAAAAAACAGTCCAGATGTCATGAGAACAAACCAACTCCACATGAAAAGGCCATAGTCAACCCTCAAGCTGGTAACCTTCTTCTCTGAGACAACTGCGTTAACTACCAGACTGCACTGTCCCATTGGCTAGTTTACATGCTTTGTGTCATTATTTATTTAGCCACAATGACTTATAGTATAGTATGTGGTTAGAAGCACTTGAATACTGTAAAAGGGGATCACTTTTCTTTTATTGGTTCTTGAAGCATTTCACCTCTCAATGCTTCTTCAACTCTATCTGACATTCAGAGAGATTCAGGCTAATAAGCTGTTGTTGAGTCATCGTTCTGGTCATCAAGGTCAAATGTGTTGAATTGAACTCCAACCATATTCTACTGCCTAGTCGGGGTCAGGTTGCTGATCGTAGTACCCCAGACAGGGAATCTCAGACCTTCAAATTCAAATTCAAAAATACTTTATTAATCCCCAAAGGGACATTAATTAAGTTCCCAGGCCAGCCTAAGACATAGTCTCTTCAGTGTGTCCAAGGTCTTCCCCAGGGTCTTCTCCCAGTGGAATATGTTTGGAAAACCTGACCACAGAGTTGTCCAGGAGGCATCTTAAACAGTTGCCCGAGCCACCACATCTGGCTCCTCTCGATGAGGACAAGCAGCAGCTCTACTCTGAGACCCTTGCAGACTGAGCTTCTCACCCTATTTTTAAGGGAAAGCCCAGAAAACCCTGCAGAGTAAACTCATTTCAGCAGCTTGTATCCATGATCTCATTCTTTCTGTCACTACCCAGCGCTCATGATCATAGATGTGGGTGGGAATACAGACTGACTGGTAAATCCAGAGCTTCACCTTTCAACTCAGTTTCATCTTCACCACAATAAACCGATGCAGTGTCCGCATCACCGTAAACACCACACCAATTCACCTATCAATCTCCCTGTTCATTCTTCCCTCACTCATAAACAAGACCCCAAGATACTTGATCTCCTCTACTTGGGGCAGAATCTGATTCCTGAACTGGAGAGGGCCCTGCACCCTTTTCCAGCTAAGGACCTGAGGTCTTGGATTTGGAGGTGCTAATTCTAATCCCAGCCAATTCACATTTGGCTGCAAACCACTCCAGTGAGAGCTGCAGATCATAGCCGGATGAAGCCAACAGAATCACATCATCTGCAAAAAGCAGAAAAGCAATACTGGTTGCAAACCAAACCCCATCTGCTGCTTGGATGCACCTAGAAATTCTACCCATAAAAGCAGTGAACTGAATCAGTGACAAAGAGCAGCCTTTTCTCAATAAAAATAATTTTGATCTACTGCCAGCAATGAGGACCAAGCTCTGACCCTGGGTGTATTAGGACTGAACAGCCCACATAAGGGATTCTGGCACCCCATACATGTATGGAGTACATGCATGATACAACTGAATGGCTTTTCCAGGCCCACAAACACAAGGTGAAATCTGAGCTCACCTTCTATGTTTAATGTTGGATTTTTCTGTTTAAACATTAGTAGTTACTTTCATTCCTCTCTCAAGTGTATCCTCTCTGTCCAGAACATGTACATTGCAGTCCACAAAAGGCTTTACCTTATCCATGAGATGCAGGCAGACCACTGGGTACAAAGCCTCTAGCTGAGACTAAAATAAGCCACAGATAAGAGCAGAAACAATCCACATCATGAGACGGTGATTATCACCACAGTCATGACTGTACACATAATCACTGATCTAGTCTCATTTTAAGAATATTGATTACAGTTGTTTTAAAGATTTATATTTTCAGGAGAATATAATGTGCTTTTATCTGACTGCCACAGATAAACTAGAACATCTGGAAAGCCTTGGTTGACTAACAAGCTGTTAGTCTTTCAGTGGAATGCTGGGAATAACCAAAATGCAAAATATCTTCAACCTTGCCCTTCAACCATGAAGCATTTCCACTTGTGAAAATGGCTCACAATCTGTCACACCTCCTCAATCACATCCAAATGCTTATCGGGAAATAATTTCCACTCCCTCGCGGTTTCAGTATACACATTTCCATCAAATGGCACCTTTAATTATCTTTTTCCAAGCAACAGTTCACTCCCTGAGGTGACGAGTGACTGAAAAGTGGACTTTATGGATTATTTAATTGCTGCAGTTAACTCATTTGTGTTGCCATCTTTCCACATCTTGAACACCTGTCAAGTGTTGTTGAGTTTGTGCATTTGTGTTTCTCTAATACTAGCTACAATATAAAACTGATGACTGATTACTGCTTAGAGAGAAAAGCCTAATTAAGTCTATCAAATAAAGAGCATTCAATATATCTGTTCAGATTGCCCTTAGTAATTTGTGCGATTCGTTTAAGTTCTGACTTCATTGGGTGACTTAATGAAGCAGTATAATTTGCCACAGCAGTGTAATGAGATCTGATCTCTTTAAATTGGGTCAGTTGATACCTGCTGAGCACATGTGATTTACACTTATGAAGGATACTCTGCAGTCCAATAATAATCTATTATCTATTAATCACCTTCTTCATTTTTTACAGTCTGATAAACCATTAGAGCACCAACTTCTTCTCTTAAAACTGTCAGATAGCAATTGATGAACACAAATGATGTCATCTCTTTAACTATCTCCTCTTTGAGTCTCTAGTGTGTAATTATTTGTGTGGCCACCAGAGCATAACATCATTTTACATACTGAGTTGAGCATACTTTATTTAATGTTAATGGATAAATATTCTGCTGGGGTCTTGATTAAATTGGATTTGCACACATACGATTTCCTTCCTTATCAGGTACTTCTGAATGAAATCCCTCTTCCTGCCTCGTTCACTGGGGTCCGTAACTGGATCACTGCTCTTTTGGCTTCAGTTGTAAGCTATATTTAACACTTTTAAAGTATAAATGAAGAAGCGTTTGTGAACAAATAGCATCATGTTTTCTTGCAAGGGCTTTGCTTTCTATTATTGTTCAGTGTCCCGTAATGCAGCTTGACACAGCGCTCTTGAGCAATGGCTCTGAAATGCTACACTGAATCAATGCCTGGTGCCTTTCCCTCTCTTAGGTAATTTACTTGGTAATGAGAGACGGTGCGGAAGGCTGTCTCTGTGAGCGCTGAAAAGATGTAATCTGTTTTGCCAATGATTCAGTTGGGTTAAAGAGTCTTGAGCTGCTAATTAATTAACTTTGAAACACAAAAATAGGATTTCACTGAAGATCTTCATTTGGTTAATCACTGCCCCTCACTTTTCAATGAGCCAGTGTTACTTCGCTATCTATAACAGAATTTTGTTACTATCGTGAAAGCCGATATTTTGATGTCATGAGTGACCTTTCCACCCATTTGGTACCTTTTCTCTAAGTTTTACAAAATTCTTCTTCTGTTTTTCACTTATTTGTATACATGCATACACATATACAGTATATGCAGTGCTTTTTCTCTACAATTATACACTGATGTGTAGATATGGAGTGTAATTTATATGTGGGGGTTTTGTGTCGTGCCCAAGGACATGTGGAGGGACTTGGGCTTTTTACGACATTATAAATGCACTCTACCTTCTAATTCACAGAAATGTTATGTTAAGGGGTTGGGAGATGCATTGTGTGAGTGGAATGTGTATATTCACATCGTTGTTACTTCTTTAGGACCTTTTTGTGTATAATCACCAACCTTTTTGGGGACCACTTGTGTTTGTGGGCTCTAAAACGTAGTCCTAATGAGGGAGGATGTTATTTTCTGGGTTCATGGTTGGGGGTAAGACTGATATTCACATTGGTTAAGGTTAGATTAGGTTTTAAGCTAGGGTTTACAAATGAAATCAAAGTCTATGCAATGTCCTTATAAGGATAGCTGTGCAAGTTTGTTTGTGTGTGTATGCCTATTTGTGTGTGTGTTGGAGGTGTAGCTCACGTAAGTGCTTATGCACATGTGAGGACTTGTGGGGATTGTGTTCCCTCTTGTCTATAAAACAATCTGTATCGATCAGTGTTGATCTAAATGAGCCGACATGTCAACAGAAGACCCGCTTGAGTGTTTTTCACTTCTACAGATAAGGTCAAAAAAGCCATTTTAGCTATCATAAAGGAAGTATTGTCAAGATATTGATGTCATTTATTACTTGACAAGAATGGCTTGTGGAAAAAAGGGGAAATGCTCCTCCCTGATGCTCTGAAAAGACTTAGATTGATGATGGAAAAATCTATTAACCTTGGCCTGAAAGTAAACTTGTTGATCTTCTAGCACGTTTTTATTTGTCAACAAATATGCCATCTACTATTCTGCTGACAAGAACCATGACAGCATGCGTGTGCACCTTTCTCAAAACTCCTCAAACCGACCCTGGAATACAAATATAAATGATGTCTGTATTTACAGTTTGACAATATGACTATCCAGACATTCCACTGTTTTCAACAAATTAGATGTTTTAAAACACTCATTCGTGTCATGTACTACTGAAATGATTTATGCAATAAACTGATGACCCCCTGCAATGACCAGCAGGAAAGTTTTTTTTTCTTTTTTACTTCTCTGCGTTTGTGCATTTTCAGCCACCCCAGTGTCATGGCTCTAATGATGCTAATTTGCAGAATGCTCATCAGTCCATAATATTTGGCCTGATAAACAAACTGCTGGTCTTTCTTTGATGAAAAGAAAGAAAGAAAGGAATATAGTGAGTTTCAGTCAAATGATCAATTTTACCAACTATTTTCCTTGTCCTCTCTGGTGGCAGTTCAATTTCTGACGGAATATACCAGCTAATTATCTGCCTTCTCCATACCGTATGAGAATATCTACAACTGACATGCAAGTGCTCTTTTAGCATGCAGCAGATGCCAGAAAGACCTCCTTTTCTCCTCCTTTCTAATAACCTCTTCCTCAACTTGAATACTCAAGTCAAAATGAGATGGAAGGTCAGAATTATAAACTGTAAAAAAAAAAAAAAAGAAATATTTATATAGCCCTCTGTGGAAAAAGGTGCCTGAGATGGAGAAGCTGAGGCGAGGGGATGAACTATGGGCCATCTAGTCGGCTGTGTTCTGACTAGAGGCCTTCGGCCAGGGAGAAGGGTGGCTGCTGCCACTTCTCTGGCTGGGCTATTTTCATCCCTAGCTCCTTCAGGGGTAACTCAGAGTCCTGTGCAGCAATCTGTTACAGCTTCCAAATATACAATATTCTTTACAATACAATTAACAATACAATAAGCCATATTATCTTCACCTTAAAAATCGTTGTGCTCTGTTAGGTTTATTCAATAGAAATTTACTTGCTTTTAACGCCATCCAATAGTGGTTATTCACAAATAAATATTGTTTAACTAGACATTATTATTTCCTCTTTTTAAGGCCAGTCTTACAATTTTATTGACAAATATAATGTGGTATTAACTCAAGATTTGCTCTGTAATTTACAAATAGTTCTTCTGACATTATTATCTGCAGCTTCATTGATAATGCAAAGTACTACTAAAATGCAGTCACTATATGACTTTGCATACACTCATGTTCCAGTACAAACCTTAAGCTCCTTATTCTGTTTTTGACCATTTTCAGCACACTTTTCGTGGGCTCTACATTTAATCCCCTCCTTTGCATTACTTCCAAGTACAAAGAAAAGCAATTTAAAAAGCAAAAGTTAAGCCCTATTTAAAAACCTAATTTAGATTCGATGTTGTTTTGCTTTTACACATCACTTTCTTGTCTCAAGCAGCAGACCTAATTTCGGGGAACTGACGGAAACTGAAGACACTTTGTTGGGGAGAATTTGCTTTTGGCCTCAGTTTCCAGACTAACTGTGTAATCTCTCTGTTCTCTCTGCAGGATTTGGGATGACAACACCTGTGACAGTTGCAGGGAAGGTGTTTCTGATTTTTTATGGGCTTCTGGGCTGTGCTGGCACAATCCTGTTCTTTAACCTCTTCCTGGAGCGCATCATCACACTTCTGGCTGTGGTGATGAAGGCTGTGAGGGAAAGGCGGATCAGGAACAGTGGGTTGCTCCCACCAGGCATTCGACATGACTTCTCAGCCTACTCTCTCCCAGGATGGAAGCCTTCTGTGTACCATGTGATGCTGATTCTCGGCCTGTCGGCCATCACCATCTCCTGCTGTGCATCAGCCATGTACACCCCCGTAGAAGGTTGGGCTTACTTGGACTCCCTCTACTTCTGCTTTGTCACCTTCAGCACCATTGGCTTTGGGGACTTTGTGAGCAGCCAGAGTGCTGCATATGAATACCAAAGCCTCTACAGGGTTGCTAATTTCTTCTTCATGCTAATGGGCGTGTGTTGTATCTACTCGCTCTTCAATGTAATTTCTATTGTCATCAAGCAGGTGCTCAACTGGATGCTGGAGAAAATGAGCTGCTTATTTTGCCAACGTTGCAATAAAGCCAACACCTTCTTGGGCAGACGTAACGCCATCCGACCAGGCTCCAGGAGTCGCCAAGGTCGCTTTGGGCAGCCACCTGACTCTGATGGACCTTGTGATAGTGACACTGAGGGACGGAGGCTATCAGGAGAGATGATCTCTATGAAAGACCTAGCAGCCTCTAACAAGGTGTCGCTGGCCATCATGCAGAAGCAGCTGTCTGAGTCTGCCAACGGCTATCCCAGGACAGTCTGTGGCAGCTCACGCCATAATGGCTTCTCTGGGGGGGTTGGCGCGCTCGGTATCATGAACAACAGGTTGGCAGAGACAAGTAACTCAAGGTAGAGGACAGAGAGGCAGAAAAAATAAAGGACCACAAAAGGCTTTTGAAAGGCAATGCCAGAGTAACTTGTCTCGCATGATACATGTGATTTATTTTGGGAGGAGTATTTTAAGTACAAGCCTGCTGTAATAAAAAAGGTAACAAAGGGGATTACTTAAGCAATCACTTGATGACAATAGCATGAACAGAGTACCACAGACTCATCTATACACACCAGTTGACCTGGAAGCATGGGGACCACCCATCGCCCATTTCATTGACCTCAAACCCAAAAATGAACAAACTGCTGTGAGTAACTAAAATCTGAGTGTTTAATGGCAGTAATAACTGTCTGCTATACTAAATCAGTATATCAGATCTTTTAATGACCGTGTGTAGTGCTGTAAAGAACCCAGGGGGAAGGATACAGCACAGTTTTTATTGTCTTGGGATTTTGCCAGTTTATTTGAATGTACATACTGAATGCTGATGAAACTGTATAACCGCTGAATGATAAAGCACATACTGATCTATGCATTATACCGCTCATGCATTTTGCACCACTTCCAGACCTTCCATTGATTCTGCAAAACCCATTTCTTCTCTGAGGGTGTCATCTGTGCGGAGTACACTGTCTGAGTATGACCACATTGCAGTTGATTTTAGTAGGGTTGTATTACAGGCTAGTTTTCCAGTGTCCCACTAACAGGCCACAAAGAGTCATATCCCCCCTCTCCAGATGGAGAAAAGAGCAGTGATGAAGAATGAAAAAAATATTTCTCTTGACTGAAGAGCTGGCATTCTTATCAGCTAAGCGCATGTGTCGGCGGCCAGAGACATCAGCTGGAAGAGTAAAAGAAGGCACCGGCCACCTCTTTCTGTTCTCTCTATGTGGAAAGTAAAGGCTTTGGCTGTTTTAATTATTCACCGAATGCAGCATGTAGACGAGTATTTTTAAACCAAAATAAATGTGAAATGATTTTAGGTTTGTTGGAAATTAAATATATGGGAGAAGAGCGGATTGTGGAGGGAGATAAGTCACAGTGGCATGCAAAAGTTCTGTGATTGTGAGTAGTTTAATAATTAGGAGATAAGGATCAAATCAAAAATGAAACATTCGTTTTAAACATTGACAGCAGGGTTACTTTATTTTTTGTTTCATGCAATTCTATAGCAAGAAAAATTAAAGATTTCTCATGTAAACATGTAGGTACCCAAAGCGTTGTGAGCAGATAGAAACCTTTTACCAAAATAAGATTTCATTCAGTGGATTAAAAACATTTCTTCTTCATAATCAGTACAATCAGTTCCCAATTGTTGTAAACTGCAAAGCATTATAACAACTATGTTCCTTGAAAAGTAAGCGGTAGTCACAGGTTCCTCTTAACACCAAAAGGTATCTGGTGTCTGAAAAGCAGAATCAGGCTGAGAAAATGGGAACGACAGCAAAGATAGGACCCCAGTTTCCTCAGTTTTTTGTATTAATAAGAAACTGCAAGTAAGCTGAAATAAGGAGAGAAAGCAGAGATCTGAAAATAACTGAGACAGCTTTCCCACAGGATTGTTAGAAAGAAAAATCAAAACCCCCTTTTATAGTTTAAAAAAAGAAGAACGTTTTCCAGTAACATCCAGCAGAAGAGGAATCAGAAAGAAACCACCCTGACAGCTTAAACATGCATTCAGCATTGGAAATTTGCAAATCTAAATAAGCCTGATTCATTTTGGAAACAAATTAGATAAATTGATGGAGTTTGATTATTACATTTCCAATAAGCAAGTCAATATGCGGAGGGGAAGCAGTGCAGACACTTGTCAAAATAATAAACAGCTGATCACGTTTTGAAAAATGTGTTGAACTCAGTAAAGCTGCAACAAAGGATAATGATGAAATGATCTTGTCTTTCAGAAGTGGAAAGTAATCTCAAAAACACCTCAAAATCCACAATGGACTACCTCAAGGAGCACAAGCTGAAGGATTTACCACAGACCTCTAAGTCTCAAGCCTAAAATCAAAGGAAAAATGCATGTAAGACAGCAAGAGTCTCATAGAAAAAGGATTAAACTAGAAGAATAGAAGGGGGGAAATCCCTAAGCAAGAACTGAAAGATTCTTATCTTCTTACAGAAAGTATTTCAAGCTGTGATACTTGACAAAGGGATCTTTTTTTTTTTTAATTTGTAGTGATAAAATTACCTGCAGAAACTGCTGATAGGAACCCCTTTCCCCTCTTTCCTTCTTGTTTTATTTTGAAATCATTTAAGATGAGAATAAAAATAAATTGTGTATAGAAACCTATAATCTCTTGCGTTATGTCTTTTCAGAATCAGGTCATCTTTTGTTTAGTTAACTATTCACTGACAGAACTTATTACTGAGGTGCCAGAACTTTTGCATGTGACTGCTAGTTTCATCCCATGTGTGCATAATGTTAAATTATTCAGATGGAAAGCAGCTGGATCTGCCTGAGATGCTGCAGATATAGAGACCTCTTTGCATTTATGTGTTTATCTCAGTTAAAAATAAACACAAACACACACTCCTCCAGCCTGCAGAACCAGTTTACTTCCTGATTGGAGTTTAAATGTGCAGTTGAAGCTTAATGAATGGAGGACTTTTGCAGAGGATCCAGTGCAGCCCTGTCAGGTTTAACAACCAATGTTCTTGTTCCCAGCAACTGTTTCTTTTAAGGTCTCTGGGTGATTTAAAGCCATGTGATGTTTGTAAACAGCACGACAGAGGTGAAATTGATAGTTAAACTGTCCTGAAGGTGATGAAGGAGGGACTCTGGAGAGAAAGGGACAAACTAGTGACAGCAGCAGAAGGAAGTTAAGGCGGTGTTAATCGACTCCCTCAGATCCAAATTCATGTGCAATGCAACAGCCAAGAGTTGAGCTGCTGCAGCCATCCATCTTCCAGCATGTCCCCCTCTCTAATGTTCCCCCAGCCCATTCTCTTCTCCTTCACTGTCATCTTTGCATTCACTTTCCACCTACTGCTGCAAAAAACTCTCCCGCTTCCTTTTTTTTCATGCAAATCCCAGCTCTTTCTTCATGCTCATCACTCTTACACTGTGAATAATTTACACGCCATAAATGTATATATCTGTAAAAGCATTGGAATGTCCTAAAAAGCTCTTTTACAGTAAGGTGTAAATTGAAGCTGGGTGGCTTCAGTGCATAGATCTGAATAATTTCCTTTACTCCCCAGTCTCACTCAAGAGGAATAGAGAAAATGACTCAGGTAGTTAAATCTTCAGGCCTGTCTTAGTTTTTCCTGCATGCCAATATGGTGAAGCCATAACTGTACATAAAACAGAGTTCTCTTTAAAGTCTATTTTTCTACATACATCTTTCAAGTATATCTACTTGTGGATAACTGAAAAAAAAATTAAAATCCTCACTGTCACATGTCTCTTACACAGTCAGCAGATTAATGAGATGCAGCTTTTAGAACATATAAACCCCTTCAAAAAATGCATAGAAGAAAAAAAAGTGAACAGAGCTTCTCCAGACTGTAAAAGAATAATTTGACATTTTTACACAGTTTGATGGAATTGATACCATTCTTACATTTTAGATTGGAATCAGCTTTTCTTATCAAACTGCTGCCAGACTCAGTGCTACGTATTTCCACAATATCAATTTGTTCCTTCAGCAGTTTTCGGTGGAGTGGCAGTGAGGAGAGTGGATATTGGCGACGTGGCACTTGCAGCAGCACCGGCAAGGTTGATGCACTGACATAGCAAACAGAAAAAAAGTGACAAACCCTGCCACATTTGAGCAGGAGCATGGGCATGCTGTACCAATGACATATTGAATTCAATATTTTTTCCCTGTGGAAATGTGTCTCCAAGCATTGGGAGAAGGAGGAGGTGGCTGCAGGGAAGTGGTCTAGAATAATCTTTTGGTGAATGATGTTACGCATGAAGCCTCGGTTCGCCTATGAGGTTTCAGTTTGCAGCGATAGAGGTTTCATAGTTTCTTCAGTAGCTTTAGTATCAGCTGCTCTATATCTGTAACCTCACTATCTACAATATATTTGTGGATCCAAATGACATTACAAAGGACTGAAAAAGACAACTAAAGGATAAAAGAATTAAATTACTGCCCCTCCTTCTCCCAAAAGAGGTTACTTGATTCAATATATTCATTGAAATGCATTTTCCTTCAGCCTGAAAAACATCAAGCTTTTAAGACACAATTCTTGTATTTAGAGTAATGTTTGGTCACCTAAAATGCATGCGTGGCTTTAAATCAATTGCCTTACATTAGTTCTTGCATATTACAAAAATGTTTCTTTTGCAGATGATAAAAGAGTGTAGAACTTGTGTGTATTGTACTTTAAAATCCTTTTTTGCAGTTTTGCAAAATTGATCTCCATTGATTGCAATGGTTTAAACTGCCCCAGTGTTCTCTGTGTATCTGTGTAAGAGAAAGGTGGTCTTAAGACTTGCTGAGTGTTTGTATGTGTTAAAAGCAGATATGCCTCTTCTGTGATCGCCACGAACCTGCTTTTTAGAGATACTGAAAAATTCATGTTCTAATAAAACAAAAGTTTAGGCTGAAATGATGCAAAAAGTGAAGGCCATGGTATATGTAAATAATATGGGTAAAGTGTAGACTTGGATCACAGTGCTGCATGCGAAATTGGCAGCATTGATTTAGGCTCGGCTTTTTAAAATCACCACTGGCAGTGTTCATTTCCAGTAAAACACATATTGCACTGTCTTCATGCTGCTCTGCAGGCTACACCTCCTTGCTGTTTAAAAAGAATAAATAATGAAACAAATAAAGCTCCATTAAAATGTCACGCCACCATGGCCATTACTACTCCAGTAATAAAATCATTTGTCTGGCATAAATAAAGAGCAGGGGTGCTGTTTGCTCCGCATTGACACAATAATTGTCTTTTAATCAACATATAGCTCCTTTTTTATTCATAATCATGATGTGATGCATAACATTCGCTTTGTGCAGTTTGAAGGAAGGAAAAATCCATGAACTATTTAGCATTTTTAGTGTTTAAAGACTGTTAATTCCCCCTTTTTTTTCCAGGAGCAAAACTTTACATTTGTCTGACTCTACAAAGAGTCACATTGTTGGCTTTGATGCAAATCCACAGGACATGTGTGTCTGGTCTTTTGTCTGTTTTCTATGAAGGCAGATGTGGAGCTGGGACGTAGCTCTTGATCTGGACCGTGCTATGTGTTTGTGATCCGCAGTTATGTTGACCTTTGACTCTGCCGACATCAACATAACTGCACACCTCAGCGTGCATCTCATGTTGCTTGCATCGTGATGTAACATCCAGTTAATGTATGCAAATTAATTATGTTTGCAAGTTGCACATTTATACAGATGATTGTACTTTTATATTTATGTAATTTAAAAGTAAAACCTATATGATACAAGAAGATGCTCCATTAAACTCTAATATTTACTGATTTCTCTGAAGTGTCATTTTATATTTGGAGTTAAATGCTCTGAATGGCAGATTTTTCAGGCAGGCTAAAGGCAATGATTTTTCAATCAGACTTTTCTGAGAAGCCCAAGTGATATTAACTCTGATATGACATGACTGAAGCATTAACTTCACTAATGATCCTGCTGGAGCCGTGTCACAGAGCTCGCCAGACAGTGGCAGAGATTCCAGGAAGTTACTGAGACCTGCCAAGAAGCAGCTGCTGCATAAGCCCACCAAACACCAAGACACCACATTTGTACACTCTGGCTTTTGTGTAGATTAAATAAAGCTAAAAAGTTTTAAAAAGTGGGCTTATATGGGGGAGTCTATGTACTTAAATGAAGCCTGGAAAGCTGATTTCCTTTGTTTTTACTGTATTTCTGCAACACTCAGCTTTCTAGTAAGCCATTTTTAAATTAACCATTAATAAATCCAGTAGTTAACAGCAATGAGCAAAGCTCTTTATATTGCCTTATGAAATAGGGTACAGAAGATTAGTAAAAACCTGAAATGATGTGAAAAATTTGAGCCACAAGATCGGTTCCCTGAACCTGCTTTAATTTGTTAATTTCAACAGCCAACGTGTCTCTGTGTGTTTCTAATAATGCCCTAAATACAAACTGCCCTAAATGAGAAACAAATACAAAAAAAGTTTTTTCTTATAGTTCACTAAAGGCTCTTGGACTGTCATCATAAATGTTGATGTATCAGTAGACCTCTGTATGTAATTCCAATAAATTAATTTCCTTGAGCGCTGTTCCACCAGAACACACACGGCTCACAGAAAGAGCCATGAAACAGCTTGGCTCTTCAGTAATGGGTCGATCAGGATGTTAGGCATAAAGGGGAACTTGTAATTGCATTCATTATTGAGATGAGTCTGATCCAGCAAATTATGCTGAAAAAACAGCATAAATTATCTCGCTGCACAGGGGTTAAGATGAGTCTCTGTAGAGGAAATGTGCAACAAAGTCTGTCTTCAACAGCATTTATTTCTTTTTTTTTTAAATATTCTTCCTGCAAGGACAACAGAAAACAGCCCAGTTTTGCTGTTAAAGCAGCTGACACACAGCTAAAATGACTGCAGCTTTTTTATTTTTATTTTTTTTATTTTTTCCTCCTTCTGCTCAACCCTGATTGATCACTGGTGCTGTTGTTTACTGGACTAGTGCCATGTTACCAGAATCACTTCTTTTTTCCCACGAGAGACAAAATAAAAGGTTAAAGCCACCTCTAAAGGAGCGCCTGCAATCTTGCTTTGATTTAGACAATTACATGGGTGAAAACAAATTCTCCTTTGTATCTTCTTAACAGGCACACAAACAAAGCTGTTAAATCTCAGCGTGAACCATGAGATTATTCCACAGGGAGATGGGACTGCGGTGAAACCTCCAGCAGCAGGCTGAAGCGTCTCCTCTGGGTTTCAGCTGCTGTCACAGCCATGTGCCTTGATTCTTACACTGCGGCACTGTAGCCCCGCCGCTCATCGAGGACTGTTCACACTGTTTCTCTGCATCTTGTGCTTGTTTCTACATCTTTTCCTTTCATTTAGGATGATGTCTTTCCGTGGCTGTTCTTTATGTCAAATGTAATTCATCATCATTTAACATCCTGAAAAGAAATTGGATTGAGAAGCGCTTGGTGGTTAAATGTTTTTAAAAGCTTTTCTGATCTGTCTTGAATGAAGAAAACCGTGACAGACAATATTATAGTAAGGTGACAGGTGGAAAATGATCATTTAAGCCTGCAGACCTGAAATCATTTAGGGACCACGTGGCATGAAAATCAATTTTTACTGTGCTGCATTTTCTTAGATATCCAAAACTGCCTTAAAGGAGAATTTTCATGTAGGTGAATTGATCATTCTGTGCTATTGCCCACAGAGCTAAAGCATGATATAATGGGTTATTATGTGCCTCCACTGTTTTCCAAATATTATTGTAAATATTACATTGCGCTGTATCATAGTTCTATAAGGGAGATGTTGCTTTATTTAGATGGATACATGAACTGTTGTTATTTCAATGCAAAATTCATCATCTGCATTGTAGTTTCACAGTTTATACTCAGCAAGTCCCCAAAGTCTCTGGTCACTTACTGCTTTATTCAGTCTGCACTGAAAAACTACGCTAATAAAACACTAATGGGCTTTGTTTCTTCCTTCTGAGGCAAAATGCTGTGAATTTCTATCTCCATGAATTTCATACAGCACAGAGCGATATAGTAAAAGAGCTACAATAAACTAATAGTCTGAATGGGGCTAAACTGCAAAAACTCATTTCTAAGAAACCCCAAAAGATTTATTTCAAGAATATATGAAGACTATCTTAAACAATTCTGCTAGTTTTAAGAATTCTTGTCAATAAAGGTCTTTCTTACCCCTTTGGCAAAGATCATTTTGCTTAAAATAAGACAATTTTGACTAGATTTATGGAATATTAGGTTTATTTCTACAGAGGCTGTTTTTGCAGTGTACAGGTGTATAGGAGGTAGTCAAGACTGAAAACGACTGCACGGATAGAAACTAAAGGATGTGTCTCAACATGGAACTGCAAAGAATCTGTGGAATTTGTTGTTTGCAATGGATAATATCATTAAGGGAATTTGGAGAAATCTCTGCACACAAAAAGATAAAAACGCTTGAAAGCAGCATTGAATATCTGAGATCATCCACAGCACATTAAAAACAGACACATTTCTGCAGTGGAAATCATTGTGTGGGCTTAGGAAGACTTCTGAAAGACAGCGCCACTCGGAGACGAAACTAAATCACATCTGCATGTTCTACAACAGCTACCCTCCTCTCTAAGAAGTCTGTAAGCTGACCTGCATGCAGTCCAGAGCGAAAAACATTTAGCTTATAACAAAGGAAATGTAAACAACTGAACCACTGTCATTGTGTATGAATAAAGAGTACCAAAACATTTCTCTTTCAAATCCACATGAACTAGTCGCATCAGTTTCCTTATCATGTAGGTAAAATGTTGATCTAACAAAGAAGTAAACGTGTTGTGGGCATAAGCTTCAACATTAACTCATATTTTTAAGACTATGGTTTCTCATTTTTGAACATTTTTCATATTAACTATCAAGCTTGGACTTCAAATATACTGAAAATTGAAACATTCGGCTTCAATTTAAACAATCATTGTAATGGGAGGGTTCATTTTTTTTCAGCTGCCATTATGTCAGATCTTTACTTGTAGTATTCATGCCTTGACATGGAACAATAACACATTTCACCACATTCGTGATGCCGTTTAACCCAGGAACCTCTCCTCATACGTGCCTTTAAAATAGGACGATGGTGTGTTCAGAAAGCGCGGGGTATGTGAGCTCTAATGGTGTCTGAAGAGACCACGAGCATATCTGATTTAAAGGTAGAGTGTGAAAATCAAAAGCCATTGTGAAAATGTTAGATTTACTTGCAGAGGAGGTGAGCAGTCTGAATGATGAGGCAATTACCTTATAACATCTGCTCTTTTAATAACCACCAGGGTGAAGATAGAGGAGGAGAGGGGTTAACAGATAAAGGAAACTTCCAAATTCAACTAATTAAGTTAAATATGATGCTGTCCTCTGATTAGAATAGAGTGATGCTTTCTGTTGCAGAAATGATTAATTCCCTTCCTGTTAAATAAACCAGAGTTCACAGCAGATAAAGCTCAGGTATATGTGAATCAAGCTAAAGGTTTAGAAAAAAGGCTTTCAGCTCTGAACACCTCCGTGCCTCAGAAGCAGAGACATAAAGTATCTTTCAAATGTTTCTTTTAACTATCTTTAGTAGAAAAGGCCAATTAAATGAAACGTTGTACATTCCATACAAAAAAAATGTCCTTCCTTTGTGCATTTTAGTACCGTTCCAAGTAGCAGCATGTTTTAACTCTAAACAGGAAAATTAAGTACAAGAGAACAAAAAATAGACAAGACCTCTTTGTTAGTTAATAATTGGGCAAATTTAAATTTACAAACTAACACTGAGTAAATGTGAGACCATTAAGGAGTGAAAAAAAATAGAAACAGCTAGAGATTTAATTGGGTCACGTTTAATAAAAACCTTGAGGAAGGCTGAACATTTTGCTTTTTGGTATATGAGTGCAGTAGTGTTTGTGGAATGAGCAGCTTACACATCTGGAGAGAAAACATCAACGCTAAAAAAGTATATAGTTTTAAAGCAACATGTGCTCCTATGCACAGAACAGCTTTTTCTGGTAAAGGCGTTCCATCTTTCACTAAAACAATGTTAAAGTACATGCTGCATCCATCATAAAAGCATGACTCTGTATTGGAAGAGTCCAGGTACTGCAGGTACTGAAGGGGCTACAGGACACTGCACCAAAACCACCAGCCGCAGAGGTCGTTTCTTCCCCCCAGGCCGTCACTCTGAACTTTCAGCAGTCACACAGTGATGGAAGAATGTTTCTGCTATATCTTCATGTCTGTGAATGTTGGTCCTATCTGGTATATCTAGCGTTTATTTTTATTCATTTCTTTATTCTCTATTATTTTTAGTGAACCTTGAGGTACAAAGTCAGACAAATCAAAGTCCTGATTGAACAAATCTGGCGAATAAGGCTGATTCTGATTCTGAAATGGTGCCACAACTGTGCACCATCATCTGCAGTCTTGATGATCGTTGTCACAGCTTTTCAACAGTGTGTTACTGGGAATCTACCTGGACCCTAATGATCACCTCTTGCAGCTGGAGTCTTGTGCTTTTTGAGTATTCTTTGTAGTGCCTTAAAGACAAAAGAAATATAAAGAACAGGAATTTGATATATTTTGACTGAATGGTTCCATATGATTGATAAAATGGTTGCATATTCTAATCAAAGCATTCGTGCATCATAAGATAAAACCAAACGTCTATGACTTGGGGCAGACTCTAAAATACAAATCAAAAATAGCTTTTGAATTGTAAATCAGTCTCCAGTGTGCACACCTTAGTCCATTTGGAGAAAGTAGAGCTAAAAACCTAGAGATGATGAAAAAGTATAGTAATACCTGGTATGTCTTTATTGGTACTTTATGATTCATGTGTGCATATTTTATTGACTTAGGTGCTTCAAATATCAGTGCTTGCAAATCATAAGTATACAAATGCATCTAAATACTGAAATAAGCTTGTAATAATACAAGCTATTTAAAAAGCCTATCTCTTCTATCTATCTTCCCTATTTTAGTTACAAATTCCTCATTTCTGTCTCAGTAGAAAAAAATAAAACATCCTACAGTCAGTGTTAAATCTGCTGACTGTGTTCTGCTATCAGTGTCTGTCTCCCTCCTTCAGCTCTCCCAGAGGCAACTGAATTAATGTGAATGAACCTTTAAGCTGTTGTAGCAGAAATTAATTATGAAGGGACTAAGGACTTGGAAGACATATTTGTCATCAGGATTGGGACTTTTAATTAGTCTCTGTATTTTAGTATAAGAAAGCCTGTGATCATAAAGTCTGTCTTGTTTTGGTAAGATAAGAACAAAGCTAGAATATGTTTATCTGGTAACCATATAAAGCAGTAGATGGGGAGGGTAGAGAAAAGATAAGAGAGAGGAGGGGAGAGCTGAGTTTTATTTCATGTTGTTTCACTCCCCATCCAGTCTCCGCAGCGCTTCGGGAATTACTCTCTTCATGAGCCTCTTGTGCGCTTCTCATTATCATTGTGAAACCCCATCGAGCTTGCTCTGTAGCAGCAGTGATTGGGGAATGGTTGGAGGAGATGTAAGGCACACAGGAAGGACAAGAAAGGTAGATAAATCAATGAAAAAGCAAAGACAAAAAAATACTGTCATATATAAGGTCATGGTGGTGCGACTCATTAGTAGGAAATTGGGATAAGAACAAAGAAAATGGAAGGAGACTCTTGACAGCTTTCTCACTTGTGTGGAGTTTATTGTTGATATTGCTTTTAAATTCAGAAGATATTGATATCAAGCTGTTTTGAGGATACCTTCTTCTAATCAACAGAAATGGTGCAATATAATTTAAGTGACTACAGGAACTATATTAATAAGCATCCTTATTCTTCCTTGTGTCATTTGCTTCTCATGCCTTTGATAAATGAGATGTTTTCTGTTCCTATACCATGGGGCTATTGATTGAAACAGTCATATAACATTTACTGATGCAGGACAGTGTACAGTTGTGCGTGGTTTTTCAAGACATTGAAAGTAGCACAGAACATGCAGGAGCTGCAAAGTAAAATATCTCCCTTCACTTTGATCTGACTTTGAAAATCATTTAATACTTGGCCCAGCCCCCTGTACAGGGAGCCATGGTAACCTCAGGACCCAAGTAAGGACCTCTTACTGTGGTAAGTAGGAGGTTAAAATTAGGGAAGAAGATCTGCAGAAAAACATGCACTGCCAAGGCTTCAGGAAAATCACCTTGGAGTTTGGTAGTCTCAATAAATGGCTGACGATGACGACAGAGAACAATATGCACTGTGTTTAATCATCCATACACACTTATGGCTTGCACATCATCTTCTTTTGATTGGTAGACTTGGAAATTTAAAAAAAAATCCTTTTGGGTGCAGGTGCACCTCAGTTTGTTCTTTCGTACCTGCTTGCTGCTGTTTTGAAGAAATATTTTACTGGTCCGAAGCTTCAACTTGGCACTTTCTGTGTGCACACTTGTGACCATTCCCAGGACATTAGTTTGAATCTGAAACTCACAGTAAAGTTGAAAATGACCATTCGCCTGTTTTGCAGCTCACTGCTGAATTTCTGCAGATGAAGTTGCCATATTTTGCAAAATTTAAACAGAGTAGAACGGCGGAAGGAGATGCAGTATTTTATTGGGTTATCTGGGAGTGCATTTTAGACTTCTTGCCCTTTCTATTTCATACAACACTTGACACGACTCAGACAAGCAGGCTTGCAAAAATGCCTGTCATCCAGAAGGTGTGTGTGGAATATAAATACTTTACAAGTTTGAGAGTCTGGTGTATGTTGTTCTGAGTGTATTACAAGGCTGATAGGTGAGGAGAAACTTGCCATTATAAAACACAATTTTACATTGATCATAGAAACTCACCATGTCAAGCACCACTGCTCCTCGCTGTTACATCAGCTCTGTTATTTAGCTGGTGAGCTAACAGCAGCTGTGGACAAGGTACAAGGGGAGGGGGCGCAGGAAAAGAAAAAAACGAGGACCACTGTTTAAAGAAAACATTTAATTAGCGTGTTTCTTGTCTTTGAGTTTTCTTTTTTTTCCACATGAATCAGTCCATTTTGGGTTATTGTTTCTTTTTCTTCTCTCTGTTTAACATCAGAGATTTGCTTTATCTTCATTTTCTAAGAATAACCTCACTTTCCTGCTGATCAAACTTAATACTGCATTTCATATAATTACTTGCTTGCATACATAATGTGATTTTTCTCCATCCTTTTTGATCTCATATAAAAATAAATATGTTGTAAGAACTCGCTGCTTCCCATCCAACATAAGTCCTGATAATGATCCACTATTGGTGCTGTATAAAACTCAGGATGTTGCAGCAACTTTGAAATTGGGAACTACCTTCCAGCGAAGCCTCACACACCCACCTACAGTAATGAGCAGCAGTCTGGAGCTGGTTTGTCACAACATTGCAGTGGCTCACATAACAACAGCTTGCATTTACTGAAATTGTTTGAAAGCATTTATTAAGTCATTAGCAATTATCAATGGCATTTTCCTCATGAAGTAAACAAGCGCTAAAAAAAATCTTCTTGTATATCTCAGTGAAAGTAAGCAGGTGTAACTGAATAAGGAAAGTGTGATCTTTTACATGCATTGCCAGTGTCACATGTCTTTCATAGTGCACTTCATTACACAGTGATTGCCTTTAATCTTTTTAAAGGCCTACTATTTTCTTTAAATGATGTCCACCCATCCATTATCTACTTGCTTCTTCTATATAGGATCACAGGTGTCTGCCGGAGCCTATCTCAATCATCTTTCAGTGACAGCCAGAGGTGCACTATGGACAGGCTGGCAGTCCATCATAGGTCCACACAGAGACAGACAAACTCAAAAGCTCACAATCACTCCTAGAGTTGCTTTAGGATCACCAGGTTACTTAACATACAGATTTTTTGACTTTGAGAGAAAACAGGTGCAGGAAGAAGATCTACACGGAAAGGCTCAAGCCAGGAATTTGAACCATGAACCTTCTCGCTGAGAGGACACAGTGCCAGCCGTGATATATAAATAACTATGTTTTGCCTTTGTTAGCTTCTGGAGCTTTTATCCCTGTTAATTAGTTGCTCATCAGTAGACTCCTGTTTCCTGGGGAGCTTCAAGTTACAACTAAGGAAAACAACGAGGAATTGCTCTGTTTTCTCCTGAGTGTAAAACAGCTTTAATTATTTACTACTTTAGACATATTTAGCTACATTCATCCCTCCGAAAGCCATTCTGTTAACTGTGTGACTTATGTGATAAATACTCAATTAATTACCTGAATCTAAGAAATGCCTTCATTTCAATCCATGACAAATGAATTGTCAATTCAGGATCCACACTGACGTGACAACACATTTATTGTGTCCATCTTGAGTAGTGATGGTAGAACAGTCTCACTGGATTGTAAGAAAACTACTCCTTTTTTGAGGTTCCATCTTAATTACATGCTTTCTATCACCCACGCACAGTGTGCCAAAAAGTCATATGTGGGTGGATGTTTGGTTGTTTTGAATATCTAAGGGTGCTCTTCTATTCCACTGGTTATTGCAGTGTTTATTTACACTTTTGCAGAAACACAAATACACACTTATAGATATTTTAGTCTTCATTCAGCTGAAGAATTTTGCTGCCAAACAGCTATTAAATACGCTCTTTTGGTCAAATATTTTTCTATATGTTTTCCAACTACAAAAACTGAGTCACAGCAGAACAAATTACATAATGCAAAACAGGATGAAATCAACCTATATTCTTATTGTAAATTATTAATTCAACTTAGTGAATTTCTCTTCTGTTTTTGTCAAATGCTGCCTTCAGCAATTTTAAATATAAAATGTAGATATTTTGCTGTCATTTTATAGTTACATAAAAAAAACTACTTTTAGACTTAGAAATACTGAAGTCTTTATAATTAGATATTACTGCTGTTTCTCATCAGTTTTCTGGTATTCTGCTGCACTCTGCTGGTGGTGAGTGACAGGTACAGATTACAGAGCCAAAGTATATTGCCTGGATATGCCAGAATTTTCTTACTGCATCATTAACCTGCACTGATATACGGGTCATTAATATCCTGCATTAACTGTCTGCTGACATTCTTCCCAAAGCTTTCATGCTGTAATACCACAAAAGGGACAGGAGGTGGGTAAGCGTGGGCTGCACTTGTAGCCAAACTGAGTGAAGACATGATGATCATAAATGCCATCTTGTGATCCACATGATTCTTTGCATTCTGTTGACAGAGATACCATCCTGCTACATCTTCCTTTTTTCTCCATTTATCTCATTATCCACATCATTGTCCTCTCCTCTTCAACTTGTCTGCATTTGAGGTCTTTTTCTGATAATTATCTGCTCTTTGGAAACCTGCTCCCACATGTAAACAACTTTCTGTTGGCACGGCTACTTATCCTAACAAATGTTTTAAAAAGTGTCAGAATTACCAAGTAAAAATCCTCCAGGATAACCAGCATAGAAAAAATGTTTCCATTTTTCTGTTTGTTTCCATGTTTTTTGAGGATAAAAGCTCAGGTTAAAATCTTAATTGGTTACAAAGAAACAAACTATTTGACACAGAAACTACAACAGACAGTGACCTGAGTGGCTTCATTCACCGATAATAACATTTTTCTTTATTCTTGTGTGCTTATTTTATTAAGCATATTTTATTTTGTATTATTTTTTCTTTTTTTTATATAGAACTTTCTTTGCTTGTGCATTCTGTTTAGTTTTCCTCACTGTTTATTTTGCACCTGGATTAAGCTACTGATTGCCACACCTGCATTACAATATTCATTAACCTTCTCACTTTTTGTTCTCCTGGGTTTCTTTTGTTTAGTGCCATATTTATCTTTGACAAATCCTTGATGTTCATGGCTTTTCCTCAATACCAAATATGACAAGTTTGAACTTCAGTACTTGGGAGTTCATACTTGGTAAGTATGACTCATGACAATGCAGTTTAGTCTTTCTGCTACTGAAACAGCAGGTTACAAGATAACAACATAGTTCAGCTGGTGGTGCCAAACATCTCCAAAATGTAAAAGTCATTTTTTCAAATAGGCTCTTTCTTGATAAATCAACCACACATTTCAAGGTAGAACTACATTTTTGTATGAAAAAACTACATTCTTTTACACAACAAGAAGTAGAATTTTAAATCAAATCAAATTTTATTTATATAGCACTTTTCATACAATAAACTTTAGCGCAAAGTGCTTTAGTAGTAAAAACAAAATCAGTCCCACCCATCCGCCCACCTCCCCCTTCCACCCATCCTGATATTTATGAATGACATAACACAACCAAAGGTTAAAATAAATAATAACATGGCAAACATTGCTGGGCACAGAAGAACCACTAAAGGAACACTATCACAGAGAGCCATCTGGATCAGGAGGCAGCTGCCAAATCCCGGAGTCAGACTCCATGGTAGGGGCCACAACCCATCTCCAGGCAGGAAAGGGTGCCAAACACCACCACAATTGGATGGATGTGTCGACCCCACCACAACCCAGCGATGAATCGACCTTGGGTCATTGCCATGGCAACCTGAATCAACAGAAGCTCCAATGCAGAGGGCTCCTACTGAGACAACACTGGATTTAAATAGTATCAAAAAAATTAAAATAAAAATTAAAAAAATATTTATAAAATAGAAATAAAAAATAACTTTTAAAAAAATCATAATAGGAAAAGGCAAATAAATAAATGGGATATCTGCAATAAATGGCAAAAAATGTGTAAAAAAAAGAGGGCTAAAGATAAAATCTAAGATGGGAAGTCTTACATTAAAGTCATTCCTTATTAGTTGTGAACTTTCATTACTGTTATTTATTGATGAAACATTTTACCTTCTTATAACTACAGAACTCCCCACCAGATTCATCCTCAATAAAATGGTCAAAGCAAGGAAACATACAAGCATTTCACTTCTACTTGTTTAGATGCAAACTGTGACCATTTTAGAAAGTGCATACTACACAACTGGTGCATACCTCTTTACACAGTCTGTAATATATGATAATTTTGTGGTTTATAATAATAAGTCCCAGAGTCTTGAAAGCTTTGAGGACCAGCCATGAGGATTCTGCAGCATCTCTTCAACTTCAGCCTGAGCCAGGTGAAGGTTCCAGACTGTGGAGGACATCCTGCCTTGTTAGACTTGTGCAGTACCAAAAAGTACCAAAAAGATCTCATCCATCTTCTTTCAGTGACTATAGACATGTAGCCTTAACATCTCACATGAAAAAAGTCCTGGAGAGACTTTTATTACTGCACCTAAATAAGAAGAAACCACCTTCCAGGACAAACTGCAGTTTATTGTTGTGGGGTTGTGGTCAGAGACCTCAAAGTTCAGTATGCAGTATGTGCACAATTGCACAACCTGCAGCTTGGGAAACATGCCTGGAGGGTATGCTAATTCTGGGAAAATTTCATGAGTTCAATTGACCAGTCTCCATTGTGTCCCAAAATCCACTGTACTAGTACAACAAAAGTCAGTCACTGCAGTCATGTTCCCAGCTTTCAGCTAGTCTGTGGCATTACTGCTTTTTATTGATGCATAATATTAATTAACGATGACCTCCAGTCAAGTGCACAGAACATATTAAATGTGCAGGACTAGTACGCAGTTTAAAAAATGGCTTTTAAATTGGAATAGTACTTCGGATGTGACTAATGACTGCACAAGTCTACAATAATAGAAGTACAGACAAGAATGGATATTAAAAAGTGGTGCTCTGTAGGCAAGCATGATGATATCTTTCTATTTTTACATCAAATTGCCACTACCTCAATCTTGTTCATCCACATACAACATTAATCCTCTGTGATGAAACATTTTATCACAGCATAAAGGAGGTCACTCAAAAAACTTTGCAATGACTTGCAGGAAGTTGTCCCTTTCAGGACTAATGGTCCCAATTCGAGCTACTGAAAATTTAACTACAACATAAGAGTTAGTGCACCCGATCAGTTTGGACTGTAAAATATTCAAGCCAGTTTGATGTGTACACCACACATGCTGTCACACATATATATAATGAAGGATAATACAGCATATATAACATATGGTCCATTTTTTTTATACATCCTATTTTTCAAATCACTGTGGATCAGTGTTAATGGGATAGGCACAACAGAACTCTCAATTTGTTATTTAATGGGGTTTTATGCACTATAACACTTCTATAACGTCCCTCTAAATTTATCTAATGCCTCTATAATAAACCTTTCAGAGTCTCACAATTGATTTCACGCTGAACACATTGATTCCTAGAATGCGCCACAAAATTTAAATTCATGCCAAAGCTGCATTACTGCAGTTAAGTTTTCTTGTTATTCTGTTATCTTCTTGTATATTGTATTACATAATAGTCTTGGCTTTAAGGTAGTTGATATAATAATGTATCAGGTGGCTGTTTGAGTAGACTACTGGTTTCTTGAGATTATGCCATCATTTAAACTTTAATGCAAAACATCTGAGGGATGCAATCAATTTTATACCTAAATTAACCTCCACCTCACTCTGTACATGATGTCCACAAACAGGCTGTTTGCAAACGATCTAATATATGTCCTCTCTCACCTGCATTTGGTTAGTAATGACTGCTGTTGAATAAATTAATCTAGATAAAAAGACATGAAACAACAGAAGAAATATTTATGAAGGGACAATATTGAAAGCGTTCAGTTTTTTAAGACTGAACACCCCAGCAGCAACCTTTAGTTTAAAATTTGCCCACAAGACAAATTTTAGACTCTTGGGCCTCTGTTAGATTAAAAATCATGAGAGTACATTTTTAAAAAAATAAAAAACTGCATAGGCATGGTTACTCTTACTCTTATTGGGTCTACATAAAGGAGTGATTCCACTGTGATTATTTCATTGATTAACTTCCAAATATTCCAAATATTACGAAGGTCTTTCATGTTGATTTCTAGTCAGTCTGTTACTTAACAAGATGGGTCGACAATATGAGCCACGAGGCGCATCAGCCTCGCGTAAACTTCCTTGAAAATAAAGTTTACCAGAAAAAAAGAGGAAAAATTTATCTCTGGGCGCCAATACATGGCCAACAAGCGAAGTGGTGTTTGGATCACGTGAATTTCCTGAGCTTGTAGTCGCGTGTGATTGGAGGAGGCTTGTGTACACGCCCACAACACGTCGCGTTTCCCGCGAATAGCCTCGCGCGCAGTAGCTGGATGCTAGGCGTTGAAGGGAGCCGCTAGTCCACAGTGCGTGTAGGAGTATCTCAGAAATACAGCAAAAGCATCGTTTAAACCCGCAATCATGGCGAAGCAAAGCTCGCTGTTCAATTTTTTCACCAAGTCTCCGCCGCCGGTCTCCAAGCCGAAGCCGAGTCCTTCTCCGGTGGAGGCGGACCTGCCGTCTTCTGTTGAGAAGTCCAACTCTTCTCCGAAAGAAGAAGCTAAACAGACACAGCAAAAACAGCGGCCAAACAAGACCAGCAAAGTTAACCAGAAAAGTAGCCCCAAGGCTGCGAATAATGGATTCAAGAAATTGTTCGGCAACAAGGGCCCGACAACTGAAAACAGGTTAGTTTTGGGTGCTGTCTAATTGCCGGAGTCACTTTTGTAATCCGTCTGCAGAAGATGGCGAAGATGAGAGGCTTAACTGACTTTTATGTGTTGTCAAGAAGGAAACAGTCCTGATAAAGAATGAAAAGTAGCTTGCTTGATAGCTTTTTTGTGTTCATTTCGCTTGTCCTGGACCTTTTGAGTTGCCCCCAGATAGTAAAATGCTAATGCTACCATTGATGTGCTGATATAAGATATTCCTTCATTAATCCCACAGTGGGGAAATTCCCGTCTTTGCAGCAGTACACTAACAGAGGAAAAGAACTCACACAGTCGTA
Source organism: Zenarchopterus dispar (assembly GCA_028564865.1). Classification (NCBI taxonomy): domain Eukaryota; kingdom Metazoa; phylum Chordata; class Actinopteri; order Beloniformes; family Zenarchopteridae; genus Zenarchopterus; species Zenarchopterus dispar. The sequence goes on along the minus strand of JAOWBL010000007.1, from coordinate 13,636,056 downwards.
TACGTAACACTAAAACTGAAAGGATGTTGCTTTACTTTGTGTCGTTTGTCAGTAATGACATTGATGGCACAATTCATCTCCAAAACACGTCAAAACTGTACAGTGGCATTATGTTGTTAGTCAGAGTAAAACTGAAATTTGTCTTTGCATTGTGGCTTCAAGTTCTAAGTGATTTCGTTATGCCATAGCTCTGCACTTACAGCTAACACAAATGTCCCTCCACACTCGAGGACAATGGTCTCCAACCCTGGTCCTCAAGATCTACTGTTTTAGATGTTTCCCTCCATCAACACACTTAATTCTGATTAATGATCATTGTCAGCTTGTCACCAAGATCTGCACAAGTGTCAGGCATTTGTGTCATGGTGTGCTGAGGCAGGAAAACATCTAAAACCTGCAGGATAGTAGATCTGGAGGACCAGGGTTGAAGGCCGCTGTTTTCGAAGCTTTAGGCCAAATGCAAAACTGAGAGCTGCGATTTAGTTGCCTTATGAAGATTCACTCTTGGCCAGATTCAAACTGAAATTACTTATCTTGAAATGCTTGCAAGATGTACTGTTACAGTATTTTGACCACAGATTGTATCTTGTAACCTGGTTTGTTTTAAAAACAAAACTTAGTATATAGGCTACCTTTGGCATAGTCAAGAAATGTGAAAACATTTGTCACATTGATTGTGTCATTGATACCAGCTGAAGTTCATCTCAAGAATGTCTCACCACACAAATATTAATGCTTATATCCCACCTTAAGGTTCAAAGTCAAGGTTGCTTGTATTTATCTCAGACAGTATTTCACTTCTTATTTCTACCTTTTTTGGCATTTGCTTTTATTTTTCTGTCTTCAGCAGCCCCACGTGCTCATTAAGTGCTGGTGCCCTTGTGTGGGCAAAGCTGGAAGGACACCCTTGGTGGCCCTGCATGATTGTACCTCAGCCCCTGACAGGACAGCAGATGAGGGGGCGTGGTCGGGACCAGCGCATACATGTCCATTTTTTTGATGAACCTCCTACCAGGGGATGGGTTAGGACCAAATATATCAGAGAGTATCAAGGTTAATTAATTCCATTGATCATAACTATCCACGTGTTATCAATTTTAATGTCGGTGAACTCCGTTTTTAATTCCACAGCATGCTTTGTCCTCAGAATAAACTTGACTGTTGCTTGTGATCTGCAGGCTCTGACAGCAGTGATGTTAAACCTGGAGGTGTGTTCTTCAGTAGCAAACCTGTGATCCGCCGTGCAATGGGGCTTGCAGATGGAGTTCTTTTTGACACTCCTGAGAAAAGGTTAAAGATACATCTTTGCATGGATCCATCTGATGAGGATGAGGATGATGATGAAGAAATGGAGGTGACATTCGTATAATGCTTTTTGAAATGTTAAAAACAATGTTTTTTTCGTAATGAATATTGTGTAACAGCAGTGATAATGGAGGCTATATTTGTCAAAGCTAATTACATCAATAATACAATGTTTTTTGTTTGTTTTCTTTTTCCAGATTGACAAGCCATCAGTGACTGATGAAGAAGTCAGTGATGTGGATGAAAAGAGAAGTGAGCAAGAAAAGCCGTCTAAAGCGGGTCGACGGTCATCCCGGGCTTCAACAGAAAAAGGAAGCAAAGCCAAGCGCCGGCGAATTATTGTAGCCTCCGACAGCGACGGATCGGATGAGGAGTTCAAACCAGAAAATGCTTCATCTAGCAGCGAGGATGAAGAAGAAGAGGCAGTCGTGAGCAGTGAAGATGACAAGGATGAAGAGAGCACCCAAGAGTCAGAAGTAGAAAGCCCCATAAAGCCTGTGAAGCGCAAACGTCCCGCAGAAAAGACCGTGAATATAAAAACAAAGCCCTTTGCTGGCCCATCTGCTACACCTAAACGAGCACCAGCAGTAGTCATAGCCGAAACAAAGTCTCGTTTGTCAGCCTTCTCTGCTCCTGACAGCTTTGAGAGCCAGGCCAACGGAACAGCAGCAGGTGGAGGGGCAACGGTTTGGGATCATGAGAAGCTGGAGTGGGTTCAGGAAGGCAAGAGAAAAGACAGCAGAAGGCGGCGACAGACAGAAGATGACTATGATCCGACGACCCTGTATGTGCCTGAAGACTTTCTCAATAAAAACACTCCTGGTATGCGGCGGTGGTGGCAGCTCAAATCTGAGATGTTTGATACAGTGATTTTCTACAAGGTGGGAAAGTTTTATGAGCTTTACCACATGGATGCAGTGATTGGAGTCAATGAGCTAGGACTGACGTTTATGAAGGGGACCTGGGCTCACTCGGGCTTTCCAGAGATTGGCTTTGGACGTTTCTCAGATGTATTGGTCCAAAAAGGTTACAAGGTGGCTCGTGTGGAGCAAACGGAGACCCCAGAGATGATGGAAGCACGCTGCAAAACCCTGGCTAAGCCTACAAAATTTGACCGTGTAGTAAGAAGAGAAGTGTGCCGGATTATTACACGTGGTACACAGACCTACAGCGTGTTAGATGGTGCCCCATCAGAGACTCAGAGTAAGTTCCTCCTGAGTTTGAAGGAAAAGTCTGAAGAGGAAAACTCTGGTCGCCATCGCACTTATGGTGTTTGTTTTGTGGATACCTCTGTTGGTTATTTCCACATTGGTCAGTTCCCTGATGACCGTCACTGTTCTCGCCTACGCACCCTGATCGCACACTTTTCTCCTGCTGAGGTCTTATTTGAAAAGGGCAACCCATCTGTCGAAACACGCAAAATACTCAAAGCGTCTCTGTCCTCCGCTCTGCAGGAAGGACTTAATGCAGGAACGCAGTTCTGGGATGCTCAGAAAACTCTTAAAACTCTCTCAGAAGAGGATTATTTTAAAGAGACAACTGGAGAAGATCAACAAACTGGGAAGAGTTTTCTTCCTGATCTTCTAAAAAAGATGACCTCTGAGAGTGATTCACTGTGTCTAACCCCTAAAGAGGGTTATGAGATGGCGCTGTCAGCTTTAGGTGGATGCATCTTCTACCTTAAGAAATGTCTGGTAGACAAAGAGTTGCTCTCTATGGCAAACTTTGAGGAATATGTCCCTGTTGACGTTGAGCTGGGGAAAGCTGCCGGACCTGCTAGTTTTTTTGCGCAGACTTCTCTGCGTATGGTCCTTGATGGAGTAACACTGACAAATTTGGAAATCTTTCAGAATGGTTCGGGGGGAACAGAAGGGACACTTCTGGAGCGTTTAGACACCTGCTCCACCCCGTTTGGCAAGAGGCTGTTGAAACAGTGGCTCTGTGCTCCACTCTGTAACCCCACATCCATCAAGGACAGACTGGATGCAGTGGAAGACCTAATGGAAGCTCAGGCTCAGGCAACTGAGGTGTCAGATCTGCTGAAGAAACTTCCAGACTTGGAACGTCTCCTGAGTAAAATTCACAGTATTGGTACTCCTCTGAAGGGGCAGGACCACCCCGACAGCAGAGCCGTTCTCTATGAGGAGGTCACTTACAGCAAGCGCAAGATAGCAGACTTTCTTTCAGCACTGGAAGGTTTCAAAACTATGCAGGAGATTATTTCTATCTTTGCTCCAGCCTCTGAGGAATTTCGGTCTGTGTTGCTCCGTCAAGTTGTGAGTCTAAAAACTGAGAAGACCGGTCTCTTCCCCGATTTGTCTGCTGAACTCAAGCGTTGGGAGACTGCTTTTGACCACCAAAAAGCCCGCTCTACTGGGGTTATAACCCCTAAAGCTGGCTTCGACCCGGAGTACGACCAGGCTCTGACAGGAATCAAGAACTGTGAGCGGGAGCTGCAGGATTATCTAGAAAGGCAGAAGAAAAGACTCGGCTGTAAAAGCATGGCCTACTGGGGAACTGGGCGAAACCGCTTTCAGATGGAAGTTCCTGACAGCGTCCCAGACAGGAATATTCCTGAGGAATACGAGGTGAAGTCCACAAAGAAAGGTTGTAAGCGTTATGTGACGAAGGAGTCGGAGCGGCTGTTTGCAGAGCTGCAAGGGTTTGAGGAGAAGAGAGATGCAGCTCTGAAAGACTGCATGAGGAGACTCTTCTACAACTTTGATAAGAACTACCGAGACTGGAAGACCGGTGTGGAGTGCATGGCAGTGCTTGGTAATGACAATCTTTTTACCTTAAGTTAATCATAACCTATTTGTGCAGTACAAAAAAAGTGTTGTTTTTCTAAGTATCACCATTTTTAACCATTTTTTTTTTGCTCATTTGATGTTGCTCATAACCCTTCATTATCCATGTTTAACACGTTGATATTTCACCAGAGTGCTTTTTAGAAATGATGCAGTCATTGATTGAACATTTCAAGTAAATATTCACTTTATTTTTTACCAAGAAGGTTTGTTTTCTTCAAAGGTTGAAATTTGTCATAGGTGCTTGTGAGAGAGAGATGACTGCATAGTTTGTCACTGATCAAAACAAATGTGAAATGTGTTTTTCCATCGCTTTTATGGAGTTGTTTAACTATTAGGGAAATGTTAGGTGTTTATAAAAAGTGATCGGTTAATAAAAATAAAGTGACCATTTTCCAAATGTCTGTTCTTTCCTTGCAGATGTGTTGTTGGCTTTGTCACGCTACAGCCAGGGTGGAGATGGTCCGATGACCCGGCCACAGGTGGTGCTACCCGACGATGACAACCAGGTGGCACCCTTCATTAAACTCACTGGGTCCCGTCACCCCTGTGTCACAAAGACCTTTTTTGGCGATGACTTCATTCCGAATGACATCTTCATCGGCTGCCCTGGAAGCAGCGGAGGTGATGAGGAGGAAGGCTGTGCTTCTTGTGTCCTTGTCACAGGGCCAAACATGGGCGGAAAGTCTACCCTTATGCGGCAGGTGGGCCATTTGTGGATGGTGTATGAAGAAGTCACATGGAATTTGAAAGTTACTGTGAAGTCTGTGTTGGCCCATATTAATGTGTTGCTCTGCTGTTTTTGTGCAGTGTGGACTTGTGATCATTCTAGCTCAGCTTGGGTGCTTTGTTCCAGCTGAGAGCCTCAGTTTCACACCAGTTGACAGAGTCTTCACCAGACTAGGAGCCTCAGATCGAATCATGGCTGGTAATGTTAAAACCAAAATTATTATGCGTCTGTGAGTGACATTAGCTGGCACTTTGGGGGAAAAGCTTGACCTCTTGCTCTGCTTTGTGTAGGAGAAAGCACCTTCTTTGTAGAGCTGAGTGAGACTGCCAGTATCCTGCACCACGCCACTCGACACTCACTTGTGCTCCTTGATGAATTGGGTACGTCTTAAGGTTTTTCATACTTGCAACAGACATCACAGTCTGTCTCTTCAGCTCAGCTTTGTTGTGTGTTTTGATTGCATAATCATCAAGTTATTAAATGTTGTAGGAAGGGGCACTGCCACATATGATGGCACAGCGATTGCCAGTGCTGTTGTGAAAGAGCTTGCTGAGAAGATCTGCTGTCGCACACTTTTCTCTACACATTACCACTCTCTGGTGGAGGATTATGCCAACAACCCTGCTGTGCGTTTAGGACACATGGTATGTACAGAAAGTCATTGTTTGTCAGTGTTGACAAATGCAGCATGCCAAAGGCAAACATTTGCTAATGCAATCCCTGACCCAAAGTCCCTCAGGCACATGTTCCCAACATTATTTTTTTCTGCAAACCAGCATGCTTATTACAAAAGTTGCATTCTTCTCCCTGTCTTCAAGCTTACACAGGAATATGTATTTGAAAAGTTTTATTTTTATTTTCTTCTGGTGGCTGCTCTCTCCCCTCAGAAAAGGCTAAAACAGTTTAAAATGAAAATGACCTACTCTGCCCCATAGGTAATAGGAGGGGTAATTGTCTCTATGAAGATTGTGCTTTGTTGATGGCAGCATCATCAATTATCTGAAAGATGTACTTCTTAAAGCTGTCTCTTTTCACCTTGTAGACCTTGTATCCAGACTATGTAACAGTAGCTCTTAGACAGTGATACACTGTACTGCTTTGTCTCTGACAAATTGTCATGCTCCAACAACTATAGCCGTCCTCCTGAGCTATATATATATATATGTATATATATATATAATGTGTGTGTGTATGCAAGCACAATTGTTTAATATCTTGAAGGATCTTAGACTGAGATAAACAGTTAAGCAGTTTGTGGCCTCATTCAAATTGGAGCACAGCTGCTTCCCCGGTGGTTGCTCTTCTAACCTCATCCTGCCGTTTCGTGACACTTCAGCTCCTGCTACAGCATTTAAATGTTGCAGAGTCATAGTTCAGCTTTTATGTACTCAACATTTGTTCCAAAAATAAACTTGTTAATTGTGGTTTATGTGTATATTCACATTTGCTGTTAAGTCTTTGACTTTTCATGGAACTGAATCATGTCTGTGCTTGTCCCGTTCAGGCATGCATGGTGGAGAATGAATGTGAGGATCCAAGTCAAGAGACGATCACATTCCTCTACAAGTTCATCACTGGTGCCTGTCCTAAAAGCTATGGCTTTAATGCTGCCCGACTGGCAAGCCTCCCAGAGGAGGTGATCCAGTCAGGACACAGGAAGGCCCGAGAGTTTGAGAGGAGCACCATCAGCCGGAGACTGTTCAAGTACGTTCTGGTGTTTGTGTTAAATTCTGGAGAGCAAGGGTATGAATTTAGATCAGTTGATGATACTTTAATAATAATTTTCATCTCTCTTCTTCCAGGAAGCTCTGCCAGTTTGCTGAAGAGGCCACACAGGACAGCACACACTTTACTTCACTTGTTCAACTTCTTAACACACTGTAGTTATGCAAACAAATCTTGTTGCAGTTTTTTTTTTGTTTGTTTGTTCTCTTGTCACTTGGAGGGGGAAAAAAACACTACTGTAATGATCTAATAAAGTTTATTTTTAAAAAAATGACAATGTTTCATCTAGGAAATTAAACCCTTTTAATTCACACTAGCGCCTACATAACGGTTATTGAATACTTCACAATATATTAAGTCTAGATGTTATGATACATGCATACATTTCAGTCTGTATGAGAACCCACAATCACCAGTACACATGAATGGATGAGGGAGGGGCAATGAAAACCATAAAGCGCTGTATATAGATACTTGTCTCAGCTTCAGTAGAGTAAAAGCTGTTAAATTCTCCAGCAACATTGACAATGGAAAACCATCAAGACTAATGCTTTCACAAGACTTGACCAAAGACCAAATCCAAAAAAAAAATCCATAAGTATGCAATACCACAGAGAAATAGACAAAATGAGCTGCAGTGATGTCCCATGAGGTGTACTGACTTAAAATTTGAAACATTTGTTAGGAAATTAAAAGGATGTATTGATCAGTTCGACATGTTCAAATTAAACTCCAAAACAAACATCTGAAAAATCAGACAGTCTGTATGTTGATGTGCTATGAGGAAATGACACAAATGAATATTTTACCTAAAACAGTCATATCAGCATGGACAGAAGCGTTTCAAACAAAACTTCAAAAGTCTTGTGAAAGCACATTTCTGTCTATTTTACTGTATTGCAAAATGTGAATGCGTCAACATTGCTGGAGAAAATGTTTAGTGTTTTCCTCTCTTTTTTTCAGATCTCTTTCACAGAAAGAAGTTAGATACTGCGACATGAGTATAATTACAGCAATTCTGGGGAATAACCAAAAACAAAACAAAAAACACATTTAATAAAATAAAAGACATTCAAGTACATTAAGATTTTTGCGTGAAAATACAAAACTACACAAAAAGCATTAAAATCAAATCTCAACAGTTGTCTTGAGGAAAAGAAAAAGCTGAAGTGCTAGGTCATTTTTCCCGTACGTCTCAAACGAGCACGTTGGTTGCTCAGTGGTGGAAGCATTGTTGTATTGGGGCCGTTGCCTCTCATGACAGCAGTTCTTCCTCCAAGTGTCCATCGTGGATCTGTACATGACTGCAGTATCTTGTTTTTGCACTTCTTTGAAGAAGATGAGCCTCTGACCTTTGCGTCAGGTGCTCTCCTGCTCTGTCCCACTGATGTTTTTGTTTTTTTTGTCAAAAAGAAAAAATGCGAGGCATCCATTATCAAGACTTTTTTCTTTAAATGTCTTCTTTTCTCAAGTTCACATCTCATGTGTTTGTGTTTTTTTAAGTTGCCCTATATACTCTGTCAAAGTGGATTTGTATTTAAGTTTGAATTTTATCCTCCATTGCACAACTTAAATTGTCTTAAGTCCATTACTGCTGAATCGTAAAGAGGCCTCAGGTGTCGAGCTCAGTTGTGTTGCAGTGTGTTGGACTCTATAGGGGGAGCAGAGTCATACAATGTGTCTGTATCATGTGTTGGCTCTCCAGCTAATGTACAAGGATTTGACAGCGTCCCAGCGCCACAGTCACAGAAGAACCTGCAGGTTGACAGGGAAAAGAAATGTAACTATTAAAATTCAACTCTCACTCTGTGTTCAGACCCTTAGAGAAGCTGCTATACATCAAGACAGGAACCCTTCAGGGACAGCAGACAGACACTACTTATACACACAATTGTTCCTTCTTTGCTTAAAAATGAGAAAGACTTTCATTTCATATTCATTAAACCAACCTGTCTATGTATGCACATTTGGCAACATCCTATCCATTTAAAAATCATGCAACAAATTTCTAAATGAGTAGAGTGATTTAACCTCAGAAGTCATATGACCCATTTCAACAGAAGTGTGCATCAGTTCATGTGAAGGCAAAGAACATGTAAAAGGGAAAGCTGGATAGTAGTATTCTGCTTCTACGACTCACTGTTAAGAAACTTTCAATGATACTAACCTATCATGTCTGATGAACTCCACATCATGCCCTTGGTGACACTTCTTGATGCAGTTCACGCAAATGGCATTGCGGTCGGTTGTGTTACAGGTATGACACCTGTGTAACCCAGAATTTAACAATCAAGAAAAATGCAAAACATTTGCATTAAATCCAGTCATATGAACTGCAATTATTAACAACGATTACCTGTAAAAGTCGTGCATTGGATAGCTGGTGTAACTTGAAATCTTGTACAGGCACTGACCTCTGCTCACAGCCTTTTCAATAGCATCTTGATTGTTCAATATCTTATTGTCTGGAAGTAATATAGCACATGTTTGCATACAACAATTCACTGAGATAGATTATTTGTCTGGTATAACTCAATTATTGATTTGCCAAGAAAATATTTAATAATGAAGAGTACCTTTCATTGTAACATTGACACCAGATGCAAGAAACAATCCCCCAAAACGATTGTTGAAGATCTGATTGCCTTCTAGAGTTGCTGTGGCATGGTTGGTGATCTCAATGCCTTGTAGCAAAACACAGACACGTTTGTAAGAAAATTCAGTCTACAACACACAGACCATAACAACTGTTCATAACTGTTGGTGAAAGCTTGTGTGCAGGTGTTACCCACCAGCAGCAAAGCCATCAAATATCCTGTTTTTCCTCAGTACGGGATGACTGTTGGTGCTAATGAGAACACCTGCTTGGGCATTTCTGAAGATGTCATTCTCCTCTAGCAGGCCTAACGACAAGAAAACAAATTGCATTAACATTCACAAAAAGGTTTCTGGAACGATTACAATACAAAACACTACTGTTGATTTGCTGTTTTTCAGCCTGTCACATCACCAGGAATAGCATGGTTGGTTATCATTTTGAAAAGGATAAGACTGTCAATGTTTTAGTTCTCATTCTTAATGTAACTGTGTTTTGTCTATATAAGTTGTTTTATGCTAAAGTTCAGTGTCTCTGAGGATATTGTATTAACTGAGATCATAATACACTACAATGACAAAGGTTCATGTTGCAATTAGTGACTCCTGACTATTTCCAATACTGTTTGGTAAATGATGGTTTAAAAAAAAAAAAAGTATCAGTTCAGAATAACATTTCTTCTTCAGTCTTAAGAACTCAATATTCTCTACAACCATACCACAAATTACTTAAATTCCTGGTGATCTTAAAATGTGTTATAATAGTATTAAATTGATCCATTAACAGTAATAATTAACTACTGAGTTAAACTTTAAAGAATAAACTGAACAGCCACCTCTTCCTCCATTGAATATACAGATCCCGCCATCTCTCCCATCATGGATCTTGTTCCTCCGCAAAGTGGGGTTGCTGTCCGTCTTGATCCAGACTCCTGCCATCGCGTTGTCAAAGATCTCATTGTCCTCAATGAATCCTAAGCCTTAAAAGATATTCAAATTTTCTTAACTAGCATAACATTGGTCACATTGTGAATGGAATTGGCATTTTACTTTTAAATGTCAACAATATAATTCAAAATCTATTTTTGTTTCTCACCTGAGTTGTAAACCAGAATGCCCCCATTCTGCCCTCCCCAGATCTTGTTCCTCCTGATCTTGGGATTGCTGCCAGTCCTGTAAAAGAAGTAGTAGACCAGAATATGTAAAGAGTAAAGGAGACCACTGTTTCGGTAATACAAACTGCAGGTATTCTGGCTCAAGCTTCCCTTGAAATTTTTACACAAACCTTATCTGAACTCCAGAGTACATGTGATTGTAGATATCATTGTCCTCCAGCACACCGTGGCCATTGTCATAAAAGTAGACCCCAACCTGTTAAAATGAAAATGATTAGAGCGTCATTTATTACTGTTGTAAAACATTATTCATAAATCAACACGAGTGATCAGCCTCAATGAAATTACTGAAATTTGAAAATGACAACAATAAGTTTACCCGACAGTGAGTGAAATATGCAACACCTGATTACAATGTCACATAAAAGGTCCACATTTTTTTCCTTCCCCAACTGGAGTTACACTTATTTCTCATCATTAAGTGTAATTAGCTTGTAACCTTACCTGCTTCCCACTGTGTATCCTGTTCCTCCTCAGTACTGGCGTACTGCCTGTCGTCACCCACACTCCCGCCAGCGTGTTGCTGTACACCTCATTTTCCTCAATGACTCCTTGTCCTTTTTCATGCTACAAAAACACCATTCATCAGTGCTGCTTCCAAATTATCACACCTTATTCTATCTATAATACAACGTAAATATTTACCACATAAATGCCACCATGCTGGCCGTCATGGATCTTGTTGTGTCTGACAATGGGACAGCTATTTGTCCTGATCTGGATTCCTGCCAGGGCATTACCGTAGATATCATTTCCTTCGATGAGTCCTCGACCATCACCAAAAATATAAACGCCACCTTGATTGCCATTAAAAATGGCATTGCCCCTATTTTGGGATCAAACAAAACATTTGCATTTTTTGATATTTATAAAATGATGCTTTCAGCTGATTTGACTTTTTGATAGCTATACCAACCTTATTGTGGGGTCGCTGTTTGAGGTGATCCACACCCCTGCAAAGTTATTTGCATAGATCTTGTTTTCAATGAACTGGCCACGCCCCTTTTCATGTACATAGATGCCCCCTGTCTGACCATGATGGATCTCACAGCGAACCACAGTTGGATTGGCATATGCCTTCACCTCAAACCCGGCTATACGGTTCCTATGGATGTTGCAGCTCTCAAAGTAACCCTGGAAGCAGAAGGAGAAACAAATTCTTGTCCATGTCCTTAAAGGGTTTTTTAAGGTCGGGAACAAACAACTGACTAAACAAATAAGAACTGTATATAATCACTTTTCTATGACTGTACACAGAATAAACACTTGTTTTCCATATCATATGCCATTACAGATTGTGCATGGCATCATGCAATTGTGGCAATGTTGTGACACCTCATTAATTCCAACTGCAATGACAGAAGCTTATGTCATTAAAGTAATTCAATTTTTGTCAAAATATTTACAGACCAAAAAAACTTAAATGTGAAAAGTTCTAATATGTCAATAAAGGTTGCATCTTACCATGCCATGGTCAAATGTAAAAACCCCTACATCTCTGCCGTGGTGGATGTGATTCCGTCTGATGATCGGGTTGCCATGGTTCTTCACCCAGATCCCAGCCAGAGCATTGTTGGAGATCTCATTGTCTTCATATATTCCCTGAAAAATGGGCAACGTATTGGGAAAAAAAAAATCTTGTTTTTGACAATTCACTTTTTTTTTTTGATTTTATCATAATTTTAACCTTTTGTGAAAAACCTTTTTTTTTTTTTAAATCCCTCATACATGTTATAGTCCTGTTCTCTATGCCAGAACTTTTAATCCTGCTCCATGAGTACCTGTGCTCTGCCTTTTTTGAGTGCTCGTCTGTTTCAACATATCTGATTCAAGTAAATCAATCAGATGGATTGTTGTGGCACACATTAGGTATGTCAGAATTCACTTGGACAAGGGGTATATTACCTGTGCATGATCAGTGATGTAAAGACCAACATTTTCACAGTCACTGATGTTGCAGTGCTTGATTGTGGGACAAGCCCCCTGGCCACTGACACAGACTGCTGATCCCACTGAAATGAGGAGAATAAACATTAATGTCTTCATCAATCTCTTAAAGCAACACCATTCAGTCACTAGTCACTTTTTTTATTATTATGATCCTCACAGTTTCACACAAACATGCCTGTAAAGATGACAGAGAAAGTCAGTGCCCCTAAGACAAATAATACATTAAGGTTTATTACTGAAATCCACAGTGTCAGTTTTCTTACATTGCCATAACATTGCCATAAAAAGTCTAACTTGCAAGTTAAGATTGCAGAGTTTGTGTAAATCAGTGGTGGTGGATGAAGGCATTTGAAAATATCACTTTTCCATATGTTTAAGATTCTTGAAAAGCAAAAACTTGTAAAGGTTTAACTGCACTAGCACTGTAGTTATTTATTTGATGACAAGATGTCACCTTCTGAAACAGTTGATCATTTGGGAACCACTAAAGTAGGACAAAGTAGCAACTTACCTGTGCATGTGCTGCGTATGATGCAGTGGTCAATGATGGGACTGCAGTTGACTGTAATCTCCAAGCAGTGGTGTGCATTGTGGTGCTGGGCGGATTTATCATCAGGATTGAACTACAGCACAGATAATGGACAGTAAAAACTAAAGAAACAACTAAAAATCACAATTATCCATCAAAGTTGTTAAAAAGAATATATAAACTACCATGCATCTACAAACAGAGAGAAAAAAACTCTGCTCACCCTGATGGTCATGTATCCAACATAAGCATCTTCTGAGCCTTCCATGAAAACAAACGTGGAGTCTCTGGTATTCTCAATTATAACTTTTTCTGCTACTTTTCCAGGAGCTATAAAACGATCATAATGGTTTAATTGGAGCAAATCCTAAAAAAAAGGGCAAAATGAAATTCTAACTGTAACTACACACTTACCAGCTCCAATCATTGTGATGGGGGATTCAATGTAGATCCACTCATCAGTGTAAATACCAGAATGGACAAATATCAAACCATCAAAGTGAGGCTCCTGACCCCCTCCAAGAGCATCCTCAATTGTGTCATAGTACTGGAAAAAATAAAATAAGTCACGTGAATGGCATGACCATTAAAACTGAGTGGGGAAAAAAATCTGAATATAAAAAAAAAATGTAAGAAAGTTCACTTACAAACATATTGTCTCTCCCTTTGTATCTGGCAGGATTACTGTAGAAGTGTTCTGCAAAGCCTGGCTTAACATGGGCACCTTTATACTGTAAAAACAGTACACAAAGGAATGAAGCAGAATTCATGTCTTCAAGGTGACCTTTCACTTTACATTAGTTATCTGTACACAAGGGTAGTGTACAAATAAAGAAAACAAATAGTTAGTCATTCATACTAGCTTTAAAATTGTTCAATGCCAATAAGTTCTAGGATGTGACAGGGTTATCTTTAAAAAATTAATCCCACTTGCATGAACACTTTAAAAAACTTTAACAGCATGAAAGGTCTTAATAACATGAAATTAAATAGTTATTTTACAGTGAGATAACACTTCATCTGAGATAAACTATTGTGGTTGGAGAAAACATACATGTATTCAATCTGCTTATGAGACTTGCATACCAGTTGCTGAAAACTCTCTTTCCACGGGTTTGGCTGCTCATATTCTTCTGGGTTTATCTGGTAGAACTTCCCTGCTTCGGGGTGCATCATGGGTCGCGTGTATTCAAAAACTTCCATGTACAGCCTCTTCCTGAAATATGAAGTATGAAATATGAAAGTCCAGCTGCTCATATTAAATTCATTATTGTATTAAAAATATATACCCCCACCCCTTTCTGATTCTTTTTTCCAGCCAAAACAAAAATGTTTTGTTGATTTATTTCTCCCCACTTAATTAATCTTTAAAAGTGTTCAGTGCCCTCAGATCCAAAGCACATTCTGAGCAAAAACAACTGATGACCCTATGAAAATCTGTGCATGACAAAGAAGTCAGCTTGTTATTGCAGCTGCCCATAAACTGCAAGGCAGTACTGCAAAAAATATGAATATCAACATTAAGCTCTCTTACCAGAGAATGGGGTCATTGGCCAGTTCACTAAAACGCTTGCACACACATGCTGCACGGCACAAGTCTTGCTCCAACAGGTACGAGAAGATCTTTAGCACCACCTCATCTGGAAGCTTCTCCTGCAAATACTGCTCAGCTGGTGCTGCTGGGAGGAAAATGACAGTGGAATTATAATAATACGAGATTTAGTAAAATCTCAGAACATATGATGTTTAGATAGAGTTAAGCCACCGCCAAAAATCAGGAGCACATTACACAAGATTACCAAAACTTAATCTTAACTCTCAAAAGCCACCAGGTATAGCATAAATGATAAAGGCTCACTGACCTAAAAATGTATGTGACAATAATATGAGACAAGTTTGTGCTGTCAATCCATGGTTATGAATAATGCATAATTATGCATTACAAAGCCCAAATAACTATAACAATTCATCACGACAATAAAAGGTGGGAGTGGTGGCCTAGTGGTTGCGGAAGTGGGCTTGGTTGTGGAAGACCCAGGTTCAATCCCCCAGGTTGGTAACAGAGGTGAGCCACTGTAGCCCCCTGAGCAAGGGGGCTTTAACCCCCAAATGCTTCCCAGGTGCTGTAGCAGCCCACTGTTCCTAATGTAACCATTGATGAGATAAAAGCAAATTTCAGGCTGTTTTGTGAGATATATACTGACAAAGATTATTATTGTTTTTTAAAAATTGTACATTTTTATTATTATTTTAATTATATTATGCACATATTCTTTCAGAAGTAATTTGCAAATTGAAAAAAGGGCTGCCTGTGTTTATTTCTAGATCCAATCTCAAATGAAAAGAACAAAATCCAATGCTTGTTAAGTAAAATGTAATATTTGCTGTGGTAAATTGTGTTAAAATATTTCACATGGAGGTACCGCATGCACCACAAGAGTTGGCTTCAGTATTGCAAAAATCATATAACAGGCAAACATCTATTTTGAGCTCTTGGCGAAAACAGCATTATACGAGAAAGACTGAATCCCACTAAAGACAGACTTCCCATTTGAGAAGTTCATGGGACCATTTCATGTTTTACATCAAAGAGGTTATTACAAGAGTTCAATCCATTTCACTGAGCTGCCATCCCAGTACTAATCTGACATTAAACAAAACAAATGCCTGCACTGATGGGTGCATAAACCACCAAAAATATAAACAGGCTTTTTTTTGTCTTTTCTTTTCTAAAACGTGTTTTGTAATTGCTTATGTGACTTTTTTTTTTTTTTTAAATTAAGACAAGTAATAAGATCCATCAATATCTGTACCAAGCTGCATTTCACACCATTTGAACTTTCAGATGCTTGTACCAAAGTTTCTTTGCACAAAGATTGATTACATGTTGTGAAAATTAAAAAAAAGAAGAAAACAAGATATCGGACTTTGTTAACAAAAAGAATTATAAAACTCTGAATCCTGACATAAATGTAACTTCACATTTTTCCCCCATTTAACACTGGACTTAAACTATACTTAATAGTTATTACTCCAACAATGAGACCTCACTGACTCACTAAAGTAAGACGAGGAATACCCTTTATGGAAAGCAAGACAAATGTTTTTGGGTTTTTTTTTTTAAATTACCTGGTAAATCTTGACACTTTCCTGAAACTCTGGGACGCTTAGGTCGGTGTCCAAAGTTTTCTGTTGTTGAAGTGGAAGCACCCTGTTATTTAAAAAAAAAAAAGGTAGTGGAAACATCTGAATTAAGTACTGCTACTTTCAAATTAAATGTGTAATTTCAAAGCAGTTCTTCTACCACCTTTAAAAAGACAAACATACCTCCATGTTTGTCTTTGTTGGACAAACTGTTCTCTTGGGTAGAGACTTTCTTCGAAGTTGGTAGGGACTATTTTGAGCTCCTGGACCAGATTCTTCTGCAACCATATCTGCAGGAACGTCCTCATCTACAGATAGTCGATGGGGGGGAAATAAATAAATGAGTAGCCATTTAAAAAAATTAAAAGAAAAAGAAAATGCACAACATCCACCTGGAACATGAGAGAAATGTTGATGTGTTGTCAAGAAGACATTTTATGTAACATTTCAAATGTATATACACTTTAGAAAATTAGGTTGACAACTGCATATTTTGAACTCGTCAATAAAAATATGAATATGTTTTTATTCATTTTTGAGGCAATGTTTTCCACATGAAGCTTTGTGTCTAATGATGAATGTTAACTTGTATGTTTAACATAACAGGTAGAACAACAGACAAACTTACTTCAATTAAAATTTTTGATCAGATTTACAGAACAGTTTTAAACACAGTATTGTGATAAACAACACAATTTGCAAAGAAAACAATGTTAATTTGTCTCAACAGTGTTTGTGACAAGGTAAAGGACAAAACCCGTCATGTTCGGTAGAAGCTCTGTAAGGAACAAGCTGAATACAAATCCTATCAAGAGAGGATTCAATCAACAGAAAACAAAAACCAACCACAGTATCTACACTGAGCTAAACCACACATATTCTTATAAGCCTGTTTACTATAACAGATTGATTGCTGTTGATAGTGAATGATGCAAATGCTGCATGTGTCCTGCTGTGCTTGCAACGATGATTGTGTCTGTTTCTTTTCCTATCGCCAGTGCACAAGTGGGATAAAAGTCATACTCCCTTCTGGCTACTCGTCATATCTCTTAAATGTAGGGAAAAAAATGCTGATGGGGGAATGGAAAAACCTTAATACAGGGAGGATTTGTCAGGGCAATCCAACTTTACTTTGTAAATAACTGTTGGCAAGATAGAGCAGATATAGAGGAAAAAATGCTAACAATCACCTGCTGCTTAAAGCACAAGCTGAAATACAACACATTCAGCAGATTCTCTGACTTTATTGATCCATTTAAGAAGACAGCGCTGCTTGGCATCTAAACAACTGTGTTGTGTGTAAGGTTGATATGGCCAAACAAGCTGCATGTGAGGAAGAATCTGGGCAAGGAATCCAGAGCATGCTCCAGCTGATATGCCATTTAAATGATTTTCACACTCTGCCCACTCATTGGAGTGCTGACCCACTGTCTCCAACTGCTACACCAGAAACCCCAACAAATACAATCTATGGCTCTTCACCGACAAGGGTCACATTAAAGGCTTTGTCAAACTGTTAAGATAAAAGCACAGACATTGGTCACTTTTCCAATAATATTCCTCAAGGCATCACTCAGACATCAAAGTCATAGAAAAAGCAACAGGGAGTGTAAGAGAGCTGCTATTTAATCAAGTCCAGACATTAAATCAAATGAAATACACCACTGAAGCCTTCATAGAGTGAATATTCTCACAATTCAAAACGCACATGTTAGCATGTCAAGTGCACAGCATTTGTCTAAAATGCTTTTTCAGTCAATAAAAGTAGCTTAAATTTTATTTTTCTACCTGTGTAAGCCTGCTGAGTAGTCTGTGCTATACAGAAACAGAACAGTTAACAACTTGACAAAAATGTGATGGTTGCTTTCACCTGAGGATATGATTCCACTGTCACTGCAGCACTAGACATTGTCACAGAAATTCATGAGGCTACTAGGCACATTGCAATGGGTTAAACACAACAATGGTGAATGAGAACAGTTGAAGTATTGCTGTATAGGCAGAGTGACTTCAAATGCATCAGTTCCAACAACTTTAAGTATTTTTTGCTTATTCATTTGGCTCAGATGCTGCAGAAAAACAACTGAGTGCTGCAGCTAATTATTTCATGAAACACCAAGAGCGAAGAAACTTCTTATAAAGCTGGTATAAATATGATCTGTCAATTGTTTTGAACATCTGCTCGCCATGCCACATTAACACACCTCTATTAAGCATCTCTGCACAATACTGTGACTTTGAGAGTTAATACCTTGGTCATGATGTATTAATAAAAATCATACCAAGCCATACTATTGTCACATAATGTTTTGGAAATGCACTAGGGTGATTGGCCAAAATAACACCAATGCTTTCAGGTGCTACCAGATTAATAGAAAGAAGTACTTGTCTTAAATAGATAGATAGATAGATAGATAGATAGATAGATAGATAGATAGATAGATAGATAGATA
>JAOWBL010000007.1:13589691-13602251 GCA_028564865.1 Zenarchopterus dispar | reverse complement strand
TATATACTGCTTTTCATTGTCATGGGTCTGTTTAAGGAAAGAGTTTCCATCTGTACATATATGTCTTCTTCCCAATCATCATCATGTAAGGCTGTACAACTGAATATAGAGGCTAAACTTTCATTATTTACAGATAAACAGGAGTTGATGATCCTCTTCCTGTAGCTTACACTAATGTCCAACTTCTCTCTAAGGTTACACTTGATTTTTTTTAAATTTTATTTTATTCTGTCAGTTTTTGTCCTAATTGTTATTCCAAAACTGAGACCACCAGATTAAATAGAATTTATAGTCTGCTTTTCTGATGGGTCTCAGTTCAGCATAATTTTGGCAAAAATGTGCTTGTTCTTTTGTTTTTTCTGATACTTTAAAATGTCTTGTTTATTTAGTTATGGTGCAAACAGTTTGTTTTGCTAAATTTGCTAATGAATAAGAATATAATGTATCAATTCATGGCTAATAATGAGAGTGGAAATCAGGCTTATGCACATGTCTAAAATTTCATGACAGCTAAGATTTATAACCTTACTTGTGCATGACTTTATAAACCTACTGAAAAGAATATGCGTGCACATTCTGCCTTTGTGGCAACATATAAGTTTTATCAAGAAAATACACAGAGTAATGTGCACCTGGCCTCTGAAGGCCTCTGAAGCATCACAGTCAGTTACAGCCTTTGTTGCATGAAGAAAATGCAAATGCTACCTGTGGAACCAGGTACTGGTTTGACCGTACTTATCTAAGAAAATAAAATCCCACAGAGCCTCCATGCATGCACACATGCGGATGCATACATCTCTGTACACACACCTGTGCATGTGTGTTAGCACTTTTTCATCACAATTCTCTTGATGACTCTCCCTCTTCACGTTTCAAAGTAGGTTCAAACTAATTAGCTCAGGGAGTCAGTTGTCTGTTTGGTCTGCTGCAAATCCTACTTTAAATAGTATGATCTAGAATGTCCCCACCAGGGAACACAAAGTGAAACTAACCAGCAAAAATACAGAATAAAGTTTGTGACATTACTTGTAGATACTTTGGACAACACTACAGTCCTTTATAATACAAGCAAACCCAGAACATAGATTAAACAACAGTATATATTGTCCCAAATGTTTATGTGAGAGACAGGACTAGAAGGAGAGGGGCAGACAGGTACCAGACATCTTTCTAATGTCCTTGCAAACATTTTTATTCAGTAAAGGTGTGTGACAGAAAAACATGAAAAAATGGGTCATTTTGAATTAAAAATATACCTGCAACAGGGAGGGTGTTTCTTCTGGAATGTGCTTCATCCTGACAGTTTACATCCCTTTACTGGCTGTGAACCAAAGCATCTGTGTTTCCACTCCAGAAACCAAAGGTGTAATGAGGAAAAAAGAAAACACAGTGAGAACAACAAAGGCGAGAGGACAGATTGAATGAAGAGCAGCATACAAACAAAGGCAGTCCTTAATAGAGAGTTTTATGAGCTCCAGACCTGCCGAAATGGAGTGTGGTGCGTGTGCAGCAGCTCTTATCAGCTCGCTGGCAGTGGGGCAGGGGAGGGTAAGAGTTTCCACACTCACAATCCGTAAAAATGGTCTGATTCATTTTCCGCATGAGAGGGTCTCACAGGGGCGGCATCAGACCGGCCAGTCCACACAGATTTATGGACCATTAAAACAGCAGGCCTCCTGACCGCTATGCCTCTATGGGCTGGCTGCTAAGACACACTGCACCCTCATTCATGCTTGGTCACTGCTCTCCATCTCAGGCTTGATTCCTCATTGTTCATCCCTTCATCAGCACCACTTCTACTGCCCTGCAGGAACTCCTCTCACAGTCTGTAATTCTGAGGTTCTTCACCTCATACCTTTTGAAATAAAATAAGCTATTTACTGTTATCATTCTCATGCTATTAAATGAAGGCAGTTTCCATCCACAACTCTTCAGTTTAATCTTTTGTTTATCTTTCATAGCACCAAAAGGGCACTGTCTTGCATCAGATGCTCATACAGATCAGGAAACACTCCAGTGTCATTATGAAAATCATTGATGGGGGCCGGTTGGCTATGTTGTTTAAGCCTAACAGTTTTACAGTCAGATTACCCCCAAACACCAGTACACACATGAATGGTCTCTGTTTTGTTTAAAAAATTTTTTTTAGGGATCTTTAATCAGCTGTTTCCGTGGTAATTAATGAGTCTTGCTGTCCTCTCTCTCATTCGCTAAGATTTGTCACTACATCATCACTAGGTGTAATACTGGAAGGAAAAATGGGGCAGAGTCTATGCTGCATGCTGGCCCTAAGAATAGCTCAGTGCGCAATAAAATGATGTAACAGAAAACTGAGCAAAAACTCAAAGACATGAATGAATGGAGAGATGGATGAATGAATACAGTTTTATAACTTCCAAATAAAGCCTTTCATTTTACTCTTAGATAAATAGATTTAACACATGTAAACAAATGCCCTACCTCTGTGTTGGGACAATAAGTACTTCTATTAACTAAACCTACTGCATCAAAAGGGTGCGGATACATAAGAAACCCACTGAAGTAGCCTAAAATGAATGAGAAACAACCTGAAGGTACTTTCAAAGCGTTGTTTTGGTATTTGCTCAAACACAAAACCATGACACGTCACTGAGAAAGCCTGTTTGTCCAGTTGAAAGAAGGAAGAACAATGTGTGCCACCATAATGATGCAGAAGTATTTACAGGACTGCAGCTTGGCAGCTACTTGAGTTTAAAAGAAAACAGACAGCCTTTTTAGATTATTTCACAGAGTAGCCCACATGTGCGCTTATGGAATGGAGTGGCCAAGATGAGAAAGGTATCACTATAATGTGAAAGTTACAGTTTGGTGTGAAAACGTCTGGGAAGTAAAGCTGCACTCAACAGATAGGCTGGCAAAGATGCAAGACCAAACTGCCAGCTCTCCTGGGCCACGTCGTTGGCTTTAAAAACACATTTTTTACAGTCTCAGGAGGCAAAAATAGGAAATGAAAGTGTATGGATTTTAAAAAAAATTATTATTACAGAGAAAAAGAAATGTACCTGGAACTGAAGAAAAGTGATCATTTGATCAGTATTTCGTTAATAATTTGTTTTTATGTTGATGCATTACCCACACATCCGTGTGTTGTGTCCACGGGTCTTGTTTTCTCCTTGGATCATGGTTTACTCTTGGAGGGGGCCCTATTGAGGGTCCACTATCGTCACGAGGGTGGGTGCGGTGACACATGCTGTCTCTCCGCCCTGAGGTGTTTTGTGCACCCTACCCTGAATAACGCGGGACTGTTTGTGCGGGACCACTCCGACTTCTTCGCTCTAACACTCTGTTAACTAATACATCATATATTTGTTTCGTCATTAAAAATGGTTTATCCAATGAATTTATTTGTATCACCATAAATACGCGTTTCCCTCTTGCTGTTCATAAAACTGAAAGACCATTGCACGGGTGCAGAATTGGACGGCGTGCGCGTTCTCGGAGCTCCAGCGCTGCGGCAGTTGCCAGGGGAGATAGGAGGGGAGGGGTTTTGATTGGCTGAAGTGGACCTGTTGCCATGACGACGGTAAGGGGTTTGGTAGCGTTGCCGTGCGCTGTGTGATCTGCGCGCTGCGTGTATGGAGGAAGCAGCTGCTGATCTGATCTCTGACATTGTGTGAGACAGACATCTGAATAAACTACGCGTAGACGTGTCTTTAAAATATATCAAACAGAGGCGCGGCTTGCATGATTGTAAGTATTTTTTTAAAAAGGTGTTTTTAATTCTCTGTTATTTAAAAAAAAATGTGCTCGACAGGAAGCGGGTAGTGTTCGGAACAAGCTAAAAGTAAAATTGGTCAAGTGACTTTGCTTAGAGCGGACCAGCATGGCAGATCAAGCGACAGCATGTGGCCAGCTAGCTCGTGTTAACGTTACTTTTATGTGTCGCCCGATAAGAGAATAGTTGGGATTTACTTAAAGCCAGAGTATTTCTGTCGTCCGGTACTTAAAGAATTGTTAATAACCATACTTTTCTTGATAGTTTAATGTTATGCTAAAGCTAGCGGTGCGCCGTCACTGACTCATCGACGGTCTTCTGCTAACGCTACTTTACCTCAACGGTTCTGTTTGAAATATGAAGTCAACTAACTCCACTTAATGGTAAACAAAAGTTCAACTCACCTGGTATAACTTACCTCACAACGAGTGCCGTGTATGGGCAAAATGTGTAATACTCCACGTCATTACGAGTAACTTTGTATTCTTTGTGTTACTGTGTGGTTATGAGTGTCGTCTTGATGCAAACGCTACAGAGCTTTTCTTTTGAAGCGAATAACATATACCCTGTATTTTCCGCTAGTTTGGAGTCAAATTGACCCAGTTAAATGGATTTTGGGTTGTCATATTTTCTCAAGTTGTGTTACGCATAGGTATTCAATTCTTCTATTTGTTCCTGTCAATATAAGAGAAAAGTCTTCCCCCCCCCCTTTTTTTTTTTTTTTACTATCTGTAAATGGTTTAATATTTCATGGCTTATATCGACTGCGCCAGAGGTTATGTTAAGAGGTACGCTGGCTAGCTGAGCACATGTTGTAATGGATTATCACAAGATTGTCCCAGATACGAAGCTCTACTAACAATGTCAGAGTGTAGGAAAAATGTGCCTCCTCCAATGGGAAATAATTGGTCCATGTGTGTTCATACTGACATGTAATCAAAATATGAAAATGAAAGCCTAGTCAGAGGTACTGACAATACATATATTGAAGATTTATTTCATATGATAAATGGGTTACATTTGGATTTATTGTTCTTAAAAATAACAATAAAACTCGTTGAAAATAATACTGTTGCCTTGCACCTTTTCACCACATATAAATGCATTCTTTGCTTAGATTTAAGCAGTGGGATGATGTTAATGGAGCTGTCTCCATTTGAAGACCAGCCTCATTCATTTAAGAAATGTGTGTTCAGATTTTGAGTGTAGTTTCTGACAGGTTCTGTCATAATTCGCTCTGCTGTCCATCTGCAAATCAAATCAATGTACTGCTTTGATCAACTTGAGTTAGGTCTGCCATTAGGTCTATGATCAGCTGAAACAGTATTTTAGTCCTGAAATCAGAAAAGGACTCCAAAAGTGTTGCACAGTGTGAAGCTTGTTTATGAGTGCACATAATGGTGTCAGCACCATAGCGTTTGTTGTCAAACCCAAAGAAACAGCGACTGTCATCAATCTTTATTATTTAGTTTAGAAGAAAAGTAATTAAAAATGTGTTCAATGTGATGAGTTGATTTACTTTGGTGGAGTTCTTTACATATTTACATAACTTATTCAATTTCTAAGAGGATATCTAGTCATCTGTAACATGTCGCATATCAAAAATAACCTTCCCAATACAGCATGTAATTTGTTATTAGATGTATCCAATGTTTCAAACTCTTTGACTCTCACTTCCTGCTCTCTGTTTTGCATTTACTGGACTGAACAGACCTCATCTAAAATTAATGATGTGCTCTGAGGTTTCTCTATATCTTTTGGAAAAAGAAAAATATGTAATGGGAAATTTATTTTACCTGTTGTGAGACTATGACTTCAGCGTATGTCAGTGTTGTTCCTTTCTTTGTGCTTGGGAGTTGCTAAAGCCTTTGCGATAAGAAGAGGACAAAGGCAACAAGAGCTTAAGGGTCAGAGAAAGACAAAAAAATAAACAAACAGATGTTTTCAGTCCCTCATTATTTTATGACAGAATTTCCATGATTATATTGTAGGTGAAACCATCTGTTGTCTTTGCTGTTGTTTGTAGCACTAGCATGTGCCCAATCATGAACATGTCTGAATGTACAGCATCTGAAGGGTAAGTGCTTTTGCATCCCAGAATAGACAAGGTATGCTAACTTTACTGACGTTCATTGCTATAAATAAGGCTTGCTGTAACCCAGTAAAGAGACTATCGTGATGTGAAATGGCGTTATTGACTACAGGGATGTAAAATATCTTGTCTGAAGTAAATTTTTCTTTAACATGCACAAGGATATTTGAATTGTTGTTGCAAGTCAGAAGGCACTGTAGCTACCATATGCAAACTACTGCATGGTTTGAGTTTTTTTTTCCTCCCTCTATGAGTGGGACAACAGAGGTAGAGTACTCTGTTTCTGTACTGTGTTTGAAAAGGTAACTTGAAGACTTTAGGGAGAAAAAGGTTTTTAAAAGCAGTAAGCACAAAAACAACAGATTACCTGTGCCACAGTATAATTAGGAATTTTGGCCACACAGTCATGATGGGAAATCCCAGCACAAGTTGTGCCTGTTGGTTTCATTTTCCAAAATGAAACCATTTATACACGCCCTGATGGACGTGTATAAATGTAATCCTCATTTTTTATGTTTTGACAATTCTGATAAAGGTTTGATTCATATTATTGGGCAATCTAACACCAAAACTTGAATGAATAATATCTCAAGTGCTGATGACAAATCAGGAAGATGTTCTGCAGAGTATGTATAAAAATGAAACAGTATGGGGGGGGCATTACAAGGGCACTGCACACTTATACAGTGAATTACTAGTATCCACTAGAGGCCCCATGTCAGTTCAGTCATTATGATATTGAATATTTTGTATAAAACTTCATAATAAATGACTGGCAATGGTGTTGAATCATAGCATATAATTGTCACTTGTAAGTTGCTTTGGATAAAAGCGTCTTCTAAATAACTAGATGTAACTGTGACGGGAATCAAGAATGACACAGAATTAGCCGTTTAAAACTGTGTTGTCATGTTATCAGTCTTATCAGAGAACTGTGTACTCTGACCCAGAGTAAACGAAAGACTGTGTCCTCTGAAAGCCACCACAGTCTTGGTAGATATATGAGTGACTGTGCCATTGAATTCTTTATGGAAGCAGATCCATGTGACAGAAACCTCTGAGATTGCTTAACACAGACTTAACCTGGATTCTTACAGAGCAGCTAAACTGAAAAGCACAAAGCTTCGTAACCCGCTGTTATTGGAAAAGCCTGTAATTACTGAGTCATTTGTGACTTGCGTTTAAGTGTTGGATTTTGATATCTCTTATTGTTGTAACGTAAACGTATACGTTGGCAGAATAAGGAAGTTGGTCATTTCTGTCCTTAAGTGACTGCTGTATTCACATAATTATGTGACTATGCAAATCTTTGCCAGTTTTTTTTATTATTTTTACTCATTTAAAAATGGAAAATGGTTTAACAACAGTTGTTATAAGGACAGACAAAGTAGAGCCAAATAAAGTCTTCATTTACCGTTTCCTTTTAAAAGGATGTGTTGAATTTCTTTCACTGCCCATTATTCAGGAGTAGGTTGTTAAACTGAGCAAATGTGTGTTTGCTTGAGATCAGTCACTAATCAATAAACTTCAGCTCTGGCTGTTGACATTGGCCCATCTGAGTCACGGAGTTTGAGCAGTTTTGTAGTAGGTGGTTTGAGTAATCACCCACACAGCCCCAGTGTGTTTTTGGAGGAGGGACATCCCCTGCAGGATGTAGTCTGCTGTCGTTGTGGGTCCCTGACATTCTGCTAATCAACCATGGGTGGTGGTTCTGAATTTGAGTTGCAAATATAAATGCCTTCAGAGACGTTGTATATTTTGCTCTTGTGCTACCTTCCCCCTTGTTATTTTCGTCTGCATGTGACTTTGTGTGCTGTTCAGATGATTATCTTCTATGGTATTTGTGAAGTTTCTCATTAGTTTGGGTTTCTAGTAAGATATCTGTTCTGTTGAGTGGTATGTTTTTTTTTGGTTTTTTTTTGTGGCCGTAAACTTCCCACTTCTTTGCACAGCTGTCAGTAGTTTGCAAACTGGGGGCAGCCTTTTGAGGGATCGACAAAAAGAGAGAACCGATTAAAACATTTTTCTTCCCGTTTTGAGCTTCTGTTTGTTTGAACCATCACTATTTATAGATGTTGTTTACATGCAGTGTTTTTGTTTTTGTTGTGGCTCCCCTCCATGGACTCCATTCATTATTGTCCTCCTCTTGATTGGTGGTCATACACTGACTCTTTGGGGAGTCACCTCCCTCCTCCTCAGCCATCTTCCCTTCCCCTCCTTAACCCCCGACTGCTCCAGTGCCTGTCTCTTTTCTGACAGGGTGGAATCAAGACAGAGCCCATTAGGGCCCTCTTCAGTGAAAGCAACAGTGATGTGACCGTTTCCTTGATTGAAAGAAAGGAAGAGGGAAGGATAGCTGTGTCCTGTGTCACAATGGGTCTTTGTCTCATCACCGTTGGCTGAATTAATGGGATTTGTTTAATTGATGGCAGTATGACAACAACAAGCTAGCTGACCAGCTTGTGTGTAAGTGATCGTCTTGGATATGTGGCGCCTGATGGACATTTGTCGCTTTTTATGAAACAAATAGGAGTCCAAGTGTTACAGAACTGTGGGATGGTTAGGTGTTAGGCCAAAATACAAGCAGGCATCAAAAAAGGGACTGCTTAAAATGAATGTACTGTAAAAGCTCAATAGCAGGTTTAGAGATTGGCTCTTTTAAAAACGCTGGTTTGATCTGATCACCAAGATAAAAATAAAAAGACAGAAGTAGCAAACCCAGGTATTATCATATTGTTCCCTGCTGCTACTAACTGTATACTTATTATATGCTTTCTTTGAACACGCTTTTGTTAAGTTACTGTGTTAGAAATCCACAGTAAATATTTTTATCCTTTTGAAAAGCATGTCTTGTTTCTCTTTTATGAGTCTTTTGTGAGAGCTCTGGGCCATTTGACATGAACAATTATGGAAAATTCTGTTGGGGTTTGATTATGAGTTTTGATTTAGAAAAAAGACTTTTGTTGCAGTGCTTTATTTCTGGGTTGTGGGTTTGTTGCACATACTCATAACACTTGTAGTATTTACACATAAAGTAATCTTGTGCAAAGAACATTCCTGCGAGGGTTTTAAACAAGAGCTCAACTGGACTGTTGAAGACATTTTCACTGTTTCTTCACAAATACAAACACTGTGGAAAGACAATTCTGTCAAGTAATTCTCGCAGGAGTTTTGTTCCTAGTTTACAGGCAACTCAGTCTGTTGTGTATGTTCATCATGGTGACTGTTGGTGCACTGAATTTATAGACAGCTGCCCAAGGAGATAAGGTTTCAGGTTTGACCAGGGACTGTCATGTACTTTGGAAGGCTTCACCTCTGTTTACAGTCAAAGTGCAGTCTTGTGTGTTTGAGATTGCATAAAACTCTGAGTGATTGCATTAGTAGATACATTAGGATCTGACTGGGTCTCTCAAAGCTACTTATTGATGGAATTTATAGTTTGCCAAAGTGAATACTCTTGCCTCAGGAAAAGTTGCCACTCAGCCTTTTGTCTGAGTCCTCTGTTTTGGTTTGGAACAGGCCTAACTGTCTTTGTGTGAAGTCTGAATTTGTTTTCTGAAAATGAACTTCCTCAACAGGCAGGAGGTGTTTCCTTCCCTCCCAGTCCCCTGTTTGAAACTGCTAGGCGAATACTGAGCACTTCGGAAACATGATTAGAGCAAAAACAACTGCTCCTTTGTATGGGCCAAGTGTAGGGCCGGTTGTAATGCTTTGTGCAAGCATTTTCATTCACTTTCACCTCAGGCACTGAGTAAACCGTTTACATTTACCAAATGGTTTTATTTGAAAATGTGCTATTGAGGCATGTTTCAGCTGGGGCTTGATTAACCTCACATTAATGGATACTTTATTTGTCGTGACATAATTTGTACCTTGGGTAAATTAAAAGATTTGGCCACTTGGCTGCCTCCCTCTCCCTCTATCCCACTCTAACTCAGTCCGCCTTTGTCTCATTCACATTTTTAGAGCCCCAGCCAGACTGGGTAGTTACCTAAATATCAGTTAGGGTTTCAAATAACAGCCATCACCGTGGGGCTTTGCGACACACCTTTGTGTAACTGGTTTGTGTCAGCTGGTTTATTTCTTGTGAATAGGGTGTGGTGTCAGTAAATGAACTCAAGGAAGATGCATCTATATTTATCTAGACCTTTGAACTCTTGCTCTGTTGTTCAGGTTAAAAAAAGAAAAGATAAAGCAATTGTATTTGTTTGCTTAACCAAAGCTTAGCTTTTTGGTGCTTAGATTGGGCATAATGAAGTATCCCTTAATGACACTTAGTCAGGAGTTCCATGACATCCAGCTTGGCAATTGCCTTTCCCACTGCTCTTTGTCAGACAGGTTTGTGGAGAACAGCAGCAGACTGCTGGCTTCAGCATTTTCCGCCTGTATTGATCTCCCCACATTAACTCTCTCTTCATGCACAGACATGAGCACAATTGCTTCCCTTACAACATTGGCTGCCGTGGCAACCGAGACCTGATCATGAGATTCACTCACAGGAAAAAAAAAAAAGAAAGAAATCTCAAGCCAGGACCTCTTTATTTTAGAGCTGCTATCATCTCCTTTACATTTTCCGGTACACATCTGACACATACTGCTTGATTTGCCATTTACAGCTATCTCCATAGGCCTTATTATTATTTTTGAATAGGATAAGTGCTTAACGGGATAAAAGAGCAGTTTGAAAGGGGGAAAATGTGCCTTGGCACCTGCTGTTACCCTGCCTGTTTGCACATGAATATGATGAGGCTGGCGGGTGTTTAGGGCTGTTTTAACTTGTAGATGAGCCATCAGGTCAGCACCGTTGCAGCTTTGGTGTATTTTCAAGGATGTGCGCAGTCCACAGGCCAGTCCATCTTATTTGCTCCCTCTCGCACCTCCACTAACTAGCGTCCCATTATTCATTGCCTTCGCAGCCGCTTCTCTTTGATGCTTTTTTTTATAAGGGCAATGATAACCACGATCATTACACAAGCAGTGGTAATTGACCAGCTGCCGTCAGGGTAAGACCTGAAATACTTTCCGCGTTTGGCTGGATGCACCACAGCTTTCTCATCTGTCCACCCTGCTTTTGTTGATATTCAAATAGAAGCTATTTGGAAGAGCTACTCAAGAGACGATAAGCTGCCTCTGGCACCCATAAACCCAGCAGAGAGGTCAAGTTTGGGACAATGGGCCAAGGTAAATCTCTCTTTTGCTTCTAGGTTAATCACTTCACTCATTCTACAATTTCTTTAAATCTCCCTGCCATAAAACGTTGTCAAGTTTACAGCAGTCATTCATGCTCTGTCGAAGTAGAAAGGGTAACCATGTAAAGTGTTTACAGCTGACTCTGAAGAGCACTTTGACCGCACCTTTTAATCAAACGACTCAGTGCCATGGCTCTATTTGGCCACACCTCTGTAGGCTTGTGGTTTACTGTGACCTAATCATTTGTCATTAGAGTTTATTGACCAACAGAGTCAGAGATTTAGGCTTTAATTCACAAGGTACAGAATGGGAACCTCATCAAACGGGATCTACAATGGTTCTTATTTTGCTCTTCCTCTTTTTTTCTCTTGTAAAAAGCACCGTAAATGTGCTTTACATTAGCTGTGGACCCAATAAAAACAGGTTAGCTCATATAAAGGGTTTATAATGATATAATAAAGTCTTTCTTAACATAGTCTGTAATGGTTTTTAGAAACATAAACTGCAGTCTTGTCCCTGTGCTTGGTCTCTTTACTGTTTTGTAAATTAAATCAGAGAAAGAAACTGTCATGTCAAGGGATATCTGTGTTCTTGTTTCTTGAGCAGAGATTTTCATTTGACACAAATGGGCAGTCGTCGTGCTGCCTGACATATCTGATTGCTCTACTTTGCTGAGAGCTGTGATTCATCCTGTGGATAACTTGCACAGCCTACCTCCCTACCAACTGGTTTCTCCATCTCTTTTTCCATTGTTTGGCTTGTCTTTTATTCTTTTCTGTTAATTTCTCCTAACTATTATAAATTCTTTCTATGTTGATCCTGCTTGTTCTTTTGCCTTTGGCCTGGAAAGCTTATGCTTTTAAGGCTAAAGAAACAATGATTCCAGATTGAAACTTAATTCTTAATCTAGATTGCATGTTTCTCTTGTAGGCTTTAGGTGATAGTTGAAGGGGAATATTGTAAATGCACCAGTGTTCCCTCCCTTTGTCCCTGACATCATTATATTCACTGATTTGTGTTTACATACACCCTCTCTCGTGTCTCAGCCACTGTGCAAACACTTGAGTTTGACCTAATTCTTGGCCTCACACAAATAATAATACTTGCCTATCCACTACACTGCGTTTCTTTACCTCTTCAACTTTCCAGTTTCAGAGCAGGTCTAGAATATTGTAGACCACCTTAGAACCTGGACACCTGCTGTTTGCACATGGGTGCAGACTCAGAATCAGTGGTTTGGGGGCTTCTCAGTCATCTGTGGCCAAGTGAGCAGCCTATTTTTCTTACTTTCTTCTGCTTGTGGGATTTTTGCTCCTAATTGAAGGGACAACATGGTTGTCATGGTGACAACCAGAACATAAAGCTCGTTGTGAGCTGAGTAAAAAAGTGAGCTCTTAATGTTATTCTTGGCTGGAGCAAAAGTCACTTCTTGCACAGACACACACACACACACACACACACACACACATACATACACATATATGTGTGTGTGTGTGTGTGTATATATATATATATATATATATA
>JAOWBL010000007.1:13558601-13588111 GCA_028564865.1 Zenarchopterus dispar | reverse complement strand
GTATATATGTGTGTGTGTGTGTGTATATATATATATATATATATATATATATATATATATATATATATATTATAATAATAATAATAATCTGGTGACTGTGGAGGCTACTGGAGTACAGTGAGCCCATTGTCATGCTCATGAAGCCAGTTTAAGATGAATACCCATTATCCCGCTGAAAGTAGCCATCAGAAGATTGGTACACTGTGGTCATAAAGGGATGGATATTGTCAGCATCCATACTCTAAGCAATGCTCATTTGATACTGAGAGACCCAAACTAAGGCAAGAATGTATCCCCCACACTATCACACCACCAACACCTATCATCTGAATGTTGCAGCTGAAATCAAAACTCATCAAACCGGTCTCTAATCTTATATTATTTGTCAATATTGGTGATACTGTATGAATTGCAGTCTCAGTTTCTTCTTAGCTGATGGGATTGGCATCTGGGTGGTCTAATTCTGCTGTAGCCTATCTGGTTCAAGGTTTTGACATGTTGTGCATTCAGAAATGGTATTATGCATACCTTGGTTGTAACAAGTGGTGATTTGAGTTACTGTTGCCTTTCTGTCAGCTGGAACCAGTTTGCCCATTCTCCTCCCGACCTCCGACATCAACAAGGCATTTTCATCCGGACAGTTGCCACTCACTGGGCCTTTTCTCTGCCAACCCTTGAGATGATTGTGCATAAAAAAATCCCGGTGGATCAGCAGTTTCTGAAATATTCTCACCACCCCATGTGGTACAAACAATTATGCCACATTCAGGGTCACTTAAATTCACTTTCTTCCCCTTTCTGAAGCTCAAACTGAGCTTCAGAAAGGGGTTTTGACCATTTCTATATACTATATGGATTAAGTTGCTGCTAGGTGATTAGTTGATTGTTTGTGTTAACAAGCAGTTATATACAGTTGCAATCAAAATTATTCAAGCCCCACTGCAAATGAGGTTTATTGGCAAAATGTACAAACTAGCAGCTGTTTGTAATAAACAAATCAAACAAGAACAAGTCAAATAGCTCAACACAACTAATATTAGAAGTGATTTCCCCCAGTTCAACACTAAATCCTGCTTTCAGTGACTACTACAGTTTCAACATTATTTAACCTTTGAGAATTGCCTAGACCTGATAACTGAGACTCTACATCTGTTTCCCTCTGTCTTTCTTTGCTTCTTTCTTTCTTTTATTTTCTTTTCTTTTCAGAATTTGCTGGAAATGTAGTAAAGTGTTACAGTGTGTGCATTTGGATTTGTGCTATAATTTGAGTCCTACAATTTTACATATTGTCTCTCTTTCTTATGCAGAACAGTTGTAAAACAAAGTTTTCTTAAATGCTTACCTTTACTGAAGATGGAAATGTCTATTTTGATTGTCTAAATAGTAAGTTGTTCTTGGGTGGATTCTTTTTTTTTTTCATATGATGTATTACTGAGGGCATAGGGAATTTCTTTTTGCTGTTAAATGACCGGCATCTCTCTGGATTGTAGCCTCTTTACTTAATCTGCCATGCAGGAAATTGAGGCTTGATCCTTGCTGAATACAGATCAGTCTTTAAGAGCCATCCACCGTGTAAGATGCACGGTGATCTACTTGTTCCTACAGTGAACTGGATGTTCCCATGCTCATTTACAGATATCAAGCAGCTGGGTCTTTACTGAAATGGGGTGGGTGTTGAAAAGTGGACCCTTAAGTCAGCTCAGTTTTGTGAGAGGATGTCCTCAGAGGTCCTTGGTTGGAGTCAAGAGGAGGGTTCAGTGAGAGCCTCTCCATTCTCCCCAGGCATGGAGGAGAGGAACAGTGAGTAGGCCAAGAAGTGCAGCAGAGAGAGTGATGGGCTTAGTTAGAGGGGATACACCTCCAAAGCCAGGTCAATGCTTGGAAGAGCACATGATTCCAATATGTTCCATGTAGTTACTTCAAAATGTCAACTTCATTTAGAAATGTCCTCACTGTCAAAACCTCTTTTTTTTTTTTAAACAAACTTTGTATTTGTAGTCTATTTATCATTAACAGTCTCCACCTTCTTGTCTCTTCAGACCCCTTTGATTTAATGGGTCCAATTATTGGGATGTCACCAGATAAGAAAACGGAAATTCCGGGTATGCAAGAGGAGCGGACAGGACTCAGAGGTGTCTGTGGTGTGGGAACGCTGCCCGAGGCAGAGTGTGCATCCAGTCCGCTGGCAACGAGCGTGGATCGCACTGGGGGTACCGAGGATGAGGAGCTCACTAACCTCAACTGGCTCCATGAGAACTTGCTTCAGAACTTCACACTGGGGGGTCCCGAAGCTCAGCCAAGCGGCAGTCCCCTCTTCGACATAGAAGGAGACTACGGGTCAAACCAGGGCCCGTCCTCTTCTTCCTCATCTTCGTCACACAGCAGAGGCAGGGAACGAGACTCATTGAAGTCAAAGCCCCCTTTCTCATTTTCCCTGCTTATCTACATGGCCATTGAGCAGTCTCCCAGTAAGTCCTTGCCTGTTAAAGAAATCTATGGCTGGATTCTCGAGCACTTCCCTTATTTCTCGAATGCCCCCACTGGATGGAAGAACTCTGTTCGTCACAACTTGTCGCTAAACAAATGCTTCCGCAAGGTCGACAGGAGTTTGGGAAAGGTAGGTCAGCAATGTGTTTATCTTAATTTTCACACATGTCACACAGAGAATTTGTGCTCCTGTCATCTGCCATAATTCTGATGTCTGCTTTGTTTGTCAAAACAATGCAAATCTAAAGTATGCTGTGCTATTATGTGACAGTTTGGGGGACTTTAACACAGCTGCAGGGACCTTTGACTTTGCTACGATAAGAGTGGAATCCAGTCAAGGTTACAGATACTCCTCCAGGGAAAACAAAACACAGCACACTAAGAAAGGGCATCATCTCCTGAAGCACTTCAAGGTAGCACGGCTGTTTTAACCAGAGGAAGCATCTGACTCTTTGTTGAACTCTTTAGATTTCAGTACGCAGGAAGAAAGCCATCCTGACTTTAAGTGCAGAGACGAGTTTGTAAGAACAGTCCTTGCTTGTTGTTCCTGGTGGAGCAGTCGATGCTTATGTTCATTTAATTACTCCTGTAATCTTGTGAAAAAGCACAAATGTACACTGCATATGCTGCACAATCTTTCTTGTGAACAGAATGGGAGACATGCTTTATGAATTGTTCTGTTACTGGCTAATGATACTACTGACTAACCTTTATGTGGAAGAATGTGTTAAAACTGAATCTTATGAGTGTGATATATGAATACCAATAAATATTAGCTTCTGAGAAGCATTCAGAGTTGAAGCTTGTCAGCACATTTTGGAAGCCTGACTTTCACAAAACTAGTTAATGCACTTCTTCAGTTTGGTGGGTTTGTAGTTTGAGCCAGTAGCTGTGCATGGCCAAGACGTGATAATTTCCCAGCTTTGCCTGTTAAAACTCACCGAACAGCAACACGGCGCGGTGCAGGCTGCTCAGCATGCAGCTGCACAGTGTGAGCCCTTCGTCTGCTGAGACGACAGCACCAGTTTCACATGACACTGGCTGGTGGTTTCCGTTGCCATGGAGACATTTCCTTCTTCCTGCATCAGGGCTGGTTGGTAATCTGAGTCAAGGTTATTCTCCTCCCTCCCTCGCTCCATTCTCCCACACTGGGCAAGAATATGCCACCATCAGATAAAGTGGCACACACTCCTGCTCACATCACAGTCATTGTTAGGACAAAGCTGTCAAACTATTTCTTCTTTTTTGTAGAGGCTGTTAAATCATTCTGTGGGTTTTTTTTTTTTTCCAGTTTTTCAGTGTTTGTGATGAAGAAAGCCACTTTCTGGATGGTCTGACATCCTTGCACAGTGAGATTTAGTCCCATGAGATTTTAATTGTAATTATGTTGTATTTTATCCTAAGTTTTTTTGCAACTAAATTTTTTCTGCCTTTTTTCAAACAGTTTGAATATGTTTTAGTTAAAAAGGTGCCATGATGCTTATAGTTAGAAAAAGTGATTTTTGAAATCCAGTGCGTTACCGTGGTGATTAATCTGTAAGGGTTAGGGTCATGCAGGATTTTTTTTTTTCTGGGTAAATGATAATCTTGTCATTTGCAGTCAGCTGCTCAGATCACCAGAATTGATGGCTTTTGGAGAATTTTCGAAGCTTTTCGAAGAATTTTTAAAGGAACTCTGCAGATTTTTTTTCTTTTTCTCACCACTATTAGGGATACAACCAGTGTAAATTTTTATTTTTTTTAAGTGAACATCTGTTATGTTTAGATCATGCATGGGGATTACAAACATCTAGGAAGGATTCTTCTCTGCAGTGGGATCCACAGTCCTGCCCCTGGTTTTTCACTAATCCTCTGGGAACAGCTGAGGACATTAGCGCATAAAGATGTTTAGCAGTGCACTTGTGAAGGGTATAAGAGCCCACACTGCTAAATTTAAGTTTGAACAAGCCGTTTATAAACAATAATTAGTTCTTGACAAAGTTATTATGAGGAAGGTAATGCACTGCATGCATTTGTTAGGCATCTGTGATGCAACAATCAAGACTTTTGTTTTTCCACTATGAGGACATTTAAATCCACCTAAATCACAAATTCTCAACTATTTGATTGACCCTGCTCTTTCCTACAGGCCAATGGAAAAGGTTCTCTGTGGTGCGTTGACCCCGAGTACCGCCCCAACCTAATCCAAGCACTGAAGAAGCAGCACTTCCCAGCCGCACATGCCTTCTACACACCACCCGCCTCCCCACCCAGGTAAACTGTCATCACTTTCACAGTGCTGCAGAAGTTTGTGTTGGCCTTAATATTTAAAAAAAAAAATTTGTTAAATTTTACCTTAACCTTCTGTGTTGCAAATATAAATATAGATTATATTGGAGAGTTTTGTGTTTATTTCAATTATTCAGTGTTTGTTTCTTTTAGAAAGCTGAACATTGAGGGGTCAAATGTAGTTTTTTTGAGCATCTCCTCGGCATAATCTATATTTTCTTTTCACAGTGCCTCCTCACCCCCTCGCCATCTCTTTTTACAAGGCTGCTCATTTAAAGGTAAGACCGGCGGAGAATTGTCTCAGTTTGTGTCTGTGTATATGCACATTAAAAACTGTCTTACGTATAGAGTGCAGGTTTTCTAGCTTGTGTTTTGTGCAGTATTTTAATTATGTTGCTTTTACACATTTCAGCCCCAAAACATTCAGCATCATTTTTGTCCTCAACCCTTGGTTTGATTTGTTGCTTTCAAGTCATTGATGCCTCATGTAGTCCATAAAGCTGAGAGCTCTCAGCCAATGTCTCAGCCCCTCACCTCCCCCTTCCCCTTCTTGCCTCTTGGATTTGTAACCTTGACGACAAGCAGAGGTTCTGCTGGTGCTCCGAGTCGAGTACTCAGTCTCACTGTAATCATTAATAATTTAGTGCTCCAGAAGTGAGCTATGAGGCTTCCAAATGCTTTGTCAGGTCTGAAAAGATCAGATGCACTCTCACCGTCAGTGGCTTAAATTTATCATCTGCTTTGTTTCCGTGAATCCTCTGCATATCCAGCTTGTTCATTAAGGACCAGTCGGGTCACCTTGTGACCAGTTGAAAATGACTGAGGAATCCAGTCCACCCAGTCCTAGCAGAGATGCTGCGCTACCATGCTTTCATACCTTAGGACTGACCATCATGCATGTTCTCTCCTCTTCCAGAGTCTGACATTGATGCTGCCACTGCCATGATGCTCTTAAACTCTGCCCCTGGGCACCACGTTGACCCATGTAAGAGAATCCACAAGCAGGCATACTGTCACCTACTCTTCTAGCTTTTTGTGTCCATGCCACCCCGTCATTGCTTGATTTTATTTTTATTTTCTGTGCTTATAGATGTCTTTTTTTTATATTGAGTAAAACCCAGATTCTTGCACTGGGAATAATGCAAGAAAATGTCTTTTACTTTATTGCATGTAATTTTTCCTTATAGAGTTTCATTCAAATGCATAGTAAAGGAATAGCTTGGCATTTGGGAGCTCTTTGATGCAGCTGCTGCTTAGTTTGGCACAAAGGGTAGAAATGGGGGTGAACAGCTAGACTGTTTGCTAGCAACACTAAACTCACTGACTGAACCTATTTTTGTAATAAGATAAGTTAGTAAGCCCGATCTCACTTAGTTGATTCACTGCTTTTATTGTGACTGCCTTTATTCTAATGCTTGGTGTTCCTCTGCCAGGGTTTAATTCTGCTTTTTCTTGCATGTGGTGAACTATTCATAAATCTGGTTTTCCCTAATGGGTCCAGACAAATTTTAGTTCCGCTTTATACTTGAACAAGCTGAAGTTACATTGTGTGTGAAGTTGACTTTTTTCTTCTATGCAAAGTCTCAGTGGGATTTAGTCATTCTCGGCTACAGTCTGTTCCAAACAAACCAAGTTTTTACCTGGAGTGTTTACAGAATAAATCATGCTCTAAAAAGCATGTAAGATATCCACATGAACAAGTGTAACTGTCACTCTTTGTATCTTTTGCTTTCCTCAGGTAATTCTGACACCCCGCTGGATCTCTCCCGGCCCGACTCTGTACTGGTGAGCAGTGATCCAAAGCAGGACCACAACTACAGCAGTGCAGCCCTGCAGCGCTGCTCCTCCCGTTCCTCCTCTTCCTCTCTTTCCTCCTTGGATGAAGGCAGTTGTGACCGCAGGCAGTCCCGCCGCGCCGGCAGCGAGGGTTTCCACAGCGATGAAGCCGACGAGGACTCCGACCTGTGGGATGAGAAGGGCCTCAACCAGACTTCTCGACGTCCACCCGCCATCAAGTGGCCCATAACCAAACGGCCACGACGCGAGGTCAAGCAGGAGCTGGATGAGGAGCTAAAGGAAGCCGCCGGCTCGTTGCTCCACCTCGCTGGTATACGCAGCTGCACAGAGGGCTCGAAACGCACTGTCAAGAGCACAAAACTCAACAGGAAATGAAGTTCCCTTCATCCCCATAAGACTCCGGACCCTATGAACCGTCACCTCTGACCCCTGATGATGTGTCCCAGTGTGCCTCCTTCTCCTTACCTGATCGTTCATTGGCCATTTTGAGCCTTTTATTTTGTGTGGGAGTATCTCTGTCCAACAAAACAAATGGCAATAGTATCGTTCACACAGGAGAACAAAGCCATATAGAGTAACTCGGGGGAAGGGCTGGCGGCGGGATGTTTGGGCCAAGGAGAATGATCAAGATACCTATCCAAAATGACCTGCCTGCTTCTGTTGGATTAGAAGATCGCGATTCAAGAATTTTCTCAAAGAAAACATGGAAATCAAGGCTGAAGGTTTTCTAACTCAAAGCGTTGCATGCTTCCTCCTCATACCTGTATTCTCTCTTCCAAGTGAATCTATTTATGAAGCGAATGAGTGCATGTTTGTAACAGACAAAATCTAACCTCCTGGAGTTATCAGTTTCTCCTCTTTGTTCTACAGTAAAAAAAGAAAAAAATGCCACTATTCCGAATGGAGCTCTTGCTCCGTAAATCCTCTTGTAAGAGATGCAATAATTCATCCACAACCTTAACTTTTTGACATTATTCCATGGTGGCAATTTTTCAGAGTTGAGTATGCTAGTTAAACTTTACAATTAAGAGAATGAATGGAGTAGTATTATGACCTTGTTATGCGATACACTTATTACACATGAGCCGTGGCTCTTTTTCAGGATTAGCAAAATGTGGAAATAGTATTACCCTGCCACTGCCAAATTTAGTTGCAAAGATAGCTATAGTACTTCTCAGTTTTGTGCAGCCATTATG
The DNA here is from genome assembly GCA_028564865.1 of Zenarchopterus dispar. Lineage (NCBI taxonomy): Eukaryota > Metazoa > Chordata > Actinopteri > Beloniformes > Zenarchopteridae > Zenarchopterus > Zenarchopterus dispar. The sequence goes on along the minus strand of JAOWBL010000007.1, from coordinate 13,580,363 downwards.
ATGACAAGCCTGTTTTTGTTTTGTTGCAAACTCCCTGCACATCCCATCAGTCTCTTTCATTCACCAGCATGGTTTAGACATTTATTGTGCAGACACAGAACATTTATTCACATGTTTGGTGCCAGCCTATGCAAAGTGAAAATCTGCCACGCCTTTGCCAGATCTTCACCGCGTGTTCATAGGTTACCCTGGGTAGATCTTATTTTTGTGTATCATAGTGAATGTCGACTTCAACCTAAACCTGTGTTGATGGTCACGAGGAATCATTTGACAGTCAGATACTTTGCTTTTACTTTTCTGACAAATGTGGCTCCAGTGAATATAATGAACAGAAGATGACAGATCTCCCTGCTACAGCTGCGTCATGTGGTCCTTTTGAAAGAAAAGCAGAGAAACAGAAGAGGATAGTGTTTAATGCCCTCATCTTGCTACATTATTTCATGTGCAGTTAGCTTATATCTCTGTCTTTGTGGTTTTTGTACAATGCACTTACAAGAAAATTACATAATTTATACAAGTGATCTTCTATTGGGTCATTCTGTGGCCAAGATATTATACAATTTGAAAATGGTTTTTCTGTTATGATTAAAATTATGTAGAGACATGTGCATTAGAGCGTCTTCTAGGAGGAGTCCTTTGCATGCGAGATACTTGAGACATGTGCTGACCTCAGTTCTGGCTGGCTGGAAATGTTTGTTGTTGCTCTTCCCCTCCAGAACAAAATAAGGAAGTACGAGTTCTCTTCTCAGACTGGGAAATGGAGTGTTTAATTGTAAGTTGATTGCAAGCAGTTCACGGAGGGGAAGTTGCCAGACACTCTCGTAGATGGCCACAAATGTCATTTGAGCTTTTGAAAGGCTGCACACTCACAGCGCAAAGACAAGCTCAAGGGTGATAGTATGAAAAGTCGAATATTTCTTCCAACAGTTCTGAAGTCGCTGCGACTGTCAGTCAGGCATACATGGTCAGTGCCAAACATTTTCTTGTGCCACCGATGGGAAACAGCAAAGGGCCGTGATCACTATGTACCACTGCTGACGCACTGTAGTTGCATTTTCTGAAATAAGGAAATGGGAGACGACTCGAGTCAGCAGAGTGACTGAACCAGTCTTTTGGTTTATTTTTGTCACTTTAGAGTGGGAATCGTCGAATAAGCTGCAGTTCCTCAGAACTAATACTTGCATACACTGGTTTTGCTTAGCTGTGAAAAAAAGAACAAATTATTGTTCATCAATCATCATCTTATTTATAACTATAATTTATGGGATTTTTGAATGCATACTCTATCAGACACTGGTCATGTGAAACAAATGACAAGGCACCTTTATTTTCCTAACTCTGTGAACTCCTTTTACTGAGTATTTTTGATTTTCTCCTTTATTTTACAGCAATACAGTTTTTTTTGTTTTCTTTTTACAGCGATGAAGTATTTTGCCAATGTTTATTGTCTTATGAGCGGGTTTTCTTTTCCTCCAATTACACAACTGCCTGGTTTTCCAGTGTTTGTGTTTTGCTTTTTTTTTATTATTAGACTGGATAGAAGACAGTTAATTAACATTGATCCTGAAAGCTTTTTGTTGCCAAAACAGATGTACAGCAGGGGTATGGAAATGAAGGTTGATTCATTCCCTGTGTACTGTAAGAGTTCTTTGAGGCCGATTTAATCATTTTTATGTTCGTTTTGTGTAAGGTTTATGTTTAGGTATGACTTGAATAGTCAAAAATCGAAGATTAGCCGTCAGTCTCAACACAGATTAGATTTTTAAAGAATTACTGCCACTCATAACTCATGCTTCCAAGTGTCGTTAACAGGATGCTGAAATGTTTGGAATATCACTGTAAACTGGATCAGACTGACTCAGCTCCTGGGCAGCAGGTGTCTCGTGTCAGACCTGTATTTGAGTGCAACAACTGCAGAGAAATTATGGAAAGACCTGCAGAGGATCACTCACTCATTCTTTCTGTAGCACTTGAAAAACTAACAAGTTGGTCTCAGAGTGACAGAGCTGATGTGTGGATGAGCTGCCTAAATGTTTTACGGTCCCAGGACTTGCACAACTTCTATTAAAAAAAAAAAAAAAAAAAAAAAAACCAAACAAAAAAAAGACCTTGTTGCTTCATTGCTCATCAGCTGTTCTTAAATATTGATTGTGTGATTTTTGTTGCAGTTCCTATGGGTGTAATAATTCTTGCATTTGACAAAGCTGCCAACCCAGTATCAGTTTATCTGTTGTCTGCCATGTCTGTTGGACTGACACACCTTTTTGGTTTTTGTATGCTAACCTCTGTTGATAAAATGTTTATAAGATTTATTTTCGCCAAAGATATGCAATTGCATTATATATGGTATTACAAAATATTAATAAAATCCTGTTCTTGTTAGTTCTGTGTGTGACTTTAGCTGAAATATTTCTTGTCCTCATAATGCTGCTGTGAACGTTAGAATGTCGTCATTTTGCTTTGGACACATCGCACCTTTCTTGATTGTAACGATGTGGCGTTCTCAGCTTTCATAACAAAGATTTCCTATCAAGCCCTGCAGTTCACCTCTGTTTTGACTGCACATGCTGCTCACTTTACCTTTTCTTCAGCATGTGTTGTGAATGCACCAGGGTGGCAGGCTACCAGAAACGCACCTCACATCAACTTAAATTCCAGGGCTGCTGTGCTAGTGATGGATGCATCCTCAAATGTGCTAACGACACTCTTGGCTGTAAGTTAATTAGTCATGGAGGACTGTGGGATGAACACAGTGTGACCCTGAACAAGGGCCTGTCTGACTAGCCTCAGGCCCACTGGCACAGCGCTATTGTTCAATAGAGTCCTGTTTGTCGACTGGAAGAGGGGGGCTTCTCCCTACTGACTGCCTCAATTCAGCTGGAAATCAGAGCAGCATCCCCTCCACCCCACCCCTCCTCCCACACAGCCCTAGCAACCACGCCACGCCGACAGTTGCCAGGCAACCAGACAATGCTGGAGCCTCTGGATGTGGTGTGCGTGCGAGAGTTTGTGTTTTGCCTGTGTACATTTAAAATCAGGAACAGTGAGTCTGCAGTGGAGAAAATAAAGAAACTGTAATACTATGAGGTGAAAATCCAAAGAGATTATTATGGATTAGATCAAATTAATCATGTAGGATTTGTACTGTGATGGATGCATTAGTAACATGTCATTTCACTTCAAGTCTAAATGAGGTCATGTGCGTTTTAAAGGGAAAGCACAGAGACGACTATCCTTCACGGTGCAACAACTGGCTTGTGATTGCTGACCTTGTTTTTGTTGTAGTACAGTATGCAACTGTATGACTTTGTAAATAATATGTCTGGCTATATTTTCTTTAAAAAAATAATATTTTTGGATTACTATAACAGTCAACCTGTCAGTATAAAAAGGAGGTATACATAGTTATAAAATCTAAAAAATATATTTTCAAAAGAGTAAAACTAAGCAACAAGGCATTTTATAAGTATTGGAGGCCTTCAGAGATGGTCATATGGTTAAAGAAACAGATACTATACCAACACAAACTACAAGAATATTGTGTATAGTCTACTGCTGCAAAATTTTTATCTTGCATGTTTTTTCTCATTGCTGCTTTAATTCAGAGAGAAGATCAGTTGTCACAGTATTCACTCTCCACTGGCAATAAAACAACAAAACCCTGTTATTTATGAATTACCAGAAAATGTACATCAGACGCTAGGTGGCGCTCTTTTTCACAGCAGCACTCTTTTATGAACTTTGCCCTTTAGATTGTCGCGTCTGTTCGGCTCTCAGTTCAGGATTTAGGATTTAGCGCCTGCTAGCTGGAAAACGATGGCATTCCTCAACATGACTGAATATTTATGACAGTTTTGCCAGCTAGCTTCACTATTAAAGGACATTTTGCAAATGCTGCATGCTGTCAGGTGTTACCGAGCTGAACGTGTCGCTCGGTGTCGGTATTTTGTTTTGCTTCACGGCTAGTCAGTTAGCTCCGTGACAGCTAACTCTGCTAACTGAAAGCACAGTCGCTGCTGTCAAGGAAAAACATCCGGCTTCGGAGATGAACTGGTAGTAAAAAATCAGATGATCAGCCCCCACTTCAGTTTTCAGGACACATGACAGTCCCTCTGTGTAAACAATGTATATCCGAGGTCAGACTTCCCAGCTACCGGAACTATCCGCGTCGGGCTTGTCACTAAAACCAGCGAGCTTGTCAGCTTGAGTTAGCCGGCTTGCATCGGCACCTCCGGGGGAATTGTCAACAGTTGGAGCGGGCCAAAGGGCAGTGGTCCTCGACGAGCTGAGCTAGCCTGGCTAAGCAGGCTGGGAGAGACTAAACAGCACTGACGGCGACTCTTTTAACGACAATGGCTAATGTTACAGACCTGCAGACTAAATACAGCAAGCTGGCGCAGGAGTACTCCAAGGTAAACGTCGCATGTTTTATATTAAAGAACATCTTATTGTATTTCATGTTCATTTGTGTAATATGCGTGCAATAGTGTGTGTATGTATGTATATCGCTGATGAGGCAGAATGAACTGAGGATCCTTGTCACCTGCAGGTAAAGAAAACCAAACAAAAAACAGTTGTTCGCCTGTTGATTTCTGGATCCAGCGCAGTGGTACTGAATAAACTGTCATTTTGTGAGCATTTTCCCATCCTGTAAGGCTGCAAGTTTCTTGTTTTACTTTGGTTCAGCTCTCTGGGGGGCCATGTGGCTGCCAAGGGAGCAAGTGCCTCAGTGGTGCAAGTTTGTTCGGATTTTTTTTTTTTTAACTGAAAAATGTGCAAATGCACATATAATTTACGAGAGTGGATTAAAGGAGACCATGATACTAGTTGAATGTATCAGTGGATCAGTTCAACTGAAACTGTATGTTGCTGACGTTTACCCGTGTACCCCAGGAACTGCAGCTCCACAGGATATAATAAAGCTGGCATAACTTGTGAACATTTACAGACGAGTGTTCAGTGGCGTAATAAGATAATGTCATATGTTGTTGGGCCAGTTGTTATAACAGGTATTATCAAAGTGTGTTTCAGACTGCTACCAGCATTTTCCGCTATCTCCAGGTCATATAATAATATAGGCCATCATATTTGTTAAAAGCAAACTTTTTAATTATTTTTTTTGCCTTGCAGCACTCATTTGTAGTTTTAAGTCTCCAAATGCATGCGCTGTTGATTGTTATTTTGCTTACAAGACACAGAAAAGCCTGTATAATGGTGTGTTTCTGTATACAGTTATTTGTGCCCTTTGTTTCTGTGTCAGCTGACATCATGGGAGTGTAGGCTGTTTCCTGTTCAGCTCTGATCTCCCCATTAGCCAAGCACCATATCCTGCCCACGAAGTGCTGACTATGTAACTGTCACACGTGTAGACTGTCGCTCTGCTTTACTAAGTATTTGTCTTTGAAGGCTTCTAGTTTCTGAGTTTTGAATATTTGGTGACATTTCATATTAAGGAGAATTCATAAAACAACTTAAAAGATTGAAGTGTATGACAGATTTCTTGTGTGAAAGGAATTGTCAAATGTACTTGATGAAAGATGCTACACATATTTATTTACTTTTATCTGGAAAGTTTCTGTGTTTATGCGTTTTTCTTTATTTGTTTTTACAGCTCCGTGCCCAGAACCAAGTACTGAAGAAGGGTGTAGTGGATGAACAAGCTAACTCTGCCTCTCTAAAGGTAGAATACACATAAAATAAAAGGAAAAGTAATTATGGACAAAGCTTAATTTGTAATTTAAATGTTTAATGTTTACTAATATTTTTCTCAGGCAAAAATGAGAAGCTGTCAAAAGCAAACTAACTCTGGATGAGCCTACACAGTTCTGTGTTGCAGCGCAGCTTCTCATCTTTAATATTCTGACAGCAGGACTGTCACAATTAACAATGAATCATGTAATCGCTTTTTTTTCTTCTGGTAATCACGATAATGTCTGCATAATCATCTTTCTTCACTTGCATGAAAGCACCTCATTGAAACTATCAAAAAGGATTATTTCTGCATGGTTTCCCACCATTTTATAGCATTCATTAACTGACAGACTGATGTAATATTAGTCCTTTTAATGAAATCTTCCCGTTACGCCACTATTGCTGTGGATAAGTCACATATGCCATGCTTGGTTTTTATTTTACTGCCCAACAAGCAAACATGTTTTTTTCTGTCTTAATTTCCAATAAATTATTGTTTATATGAATTAAAGATTACTCTTATTGGTATACTTATACTGGCAAGAAAAGAGGTGAATTGTTAATTTCATTTATATCTGACACAAATTGACAGTTAACTGCCTAAATGTCATTGTGACAGCCCTAACTGAGGGTGGAGACAGTTTCCTTTGGCAGGCTAAAATATCTCATTTTATTTGAATTGATAACAGCTACACAGCTACTGTAGTGCTCGAGTACAGGCCGAACTGGTCAGTAAACTTACAATGTAGAAGGGGATATTTTCAGTAGCTTTTGTCCACTAAAGGAAAGTTTTACTTAAATCCTCAGCAGTAACCTTGTTAATGTTAATTGTTGAGAAAAGTGACATGTTAGAGTAAGAAAACTGTGACTGTGCTAGGTTTGAAATCCTGTAGCTCACTTGGTATACCACCCAGTCTCAGAGGGCCAATGTCACATGACTCTCTTCATGCTTTCACTGGCATGTCTGAGTGAAGCTTGAGACACATTAATGAAAAAAATCACAATTGAATTCCCTCACGTCAACAGACTGAAGCTATTGAGAAATTGTATCTAGTGTCTAAAAAGGCTATGGTTTAATGGAAGTTTAGAATTACATCAGTTTCATAGACAACTAAAAAAAGAGTCAAATTTTATCTGTTTCAAAATTCAAGATTTCGTGTCTTGTTAAGTGTAGGTTTTAAATCTTTTTTTTTGTTTTCTTTTTTCATATTAGGAGCAGCTAAAGCAAAGGGACCAGAGTCTGAGGAAGCAGGAGCAGGAGATGGACAGTCTCAGCTTCAGGAACCAACAGCTGGCCAAGAGGGTGGAACTGCTACAAGAGGAGCTCGCTGCGAGTGAAGCCAAGGGCAGAAAGGGGAAGGTGATCATAAAGATCAAGTGGTTTCACTGTTGGGGAGAGGGAAAATGCCAAATATTTTATAATGGTTATAGAACTTATCCCATACAAGATGAGATTTAATGGTGATTGTGAAATGTACAGTTTATGATGACTAAGCACCGGTTTCAGGCATAATAGATCATTAACATCTCTTGTACTTGTTCCAGAATAAAGGAGACTCTCCTTCACAGCATGGCAGACAGACCCAGAGTGTTTTTGATGAGGATCTTCAGAAAAAGATAGAAGAAAATGAGAGACTTCATATTCAAGTAGGCAGCTGCATTTTCATTTTTTTTTCTTGTCATTTCCACCATTTAAAGCTATAGTGAGTAGATGTATGCGATGACCCTTTTTCTGTGTGTTTATTAGTTTTATGAAGCAGACGAGCAGCACAAAATGAAGGAGGCTGAGCTGAGGTCCCGACTAGAGGAGCTGGAGAGAGACGCTGAGCAGCACCAGGCTGTTGTGGATGGTCTAACTGCAAAGTACATGGAAACAATTGAGCGGCTGCAGGGTGACAAAGCACGCATAGAGGTGAGGAAGACCAGGCGATGTCTTCTTTTATGAGACTGAAAGCTTTGATGGGGTTTATTAACATTTATTTTCCACTTTTTTTAACAGGTGAAAGTGCAAACTCTGGAAAGGGAATCAAAGGATTGCAGAATACGGACAGAAGAGTGGTAAATCTGCTTTTTATTTCCAGTTTGAGGGTAACTTAATTCCTACGTGAGGAGACTGAAACCAGAGGGATGCAGTAATTGTTGTCTCAGGCAGTCCATGTACCAGGGTTCTACCGATTCTTTGCTTTTGTGAATTGATCATCTCTATTGAATATCTTACTATTTACCAGACTCAGGAATTTGGCTACGAGAATGACTGATGGCTGTGCAGCCTCAGCCATTTCAGTCAGTTGCACAAACGGTGTAGTTTTGAATAAAAGCTTATAAAAAGCTCCACATATATCTCCTTTCAACTTTCATGCTCCATTGAGTTGATACATTACTGAACATTAAAACTTACAAACATCCAACCTGTAGAGGGATGGAATTAATCAATACATTACATTTTAGGAAGTTGGCCAGCAAGATAACAAATATTATGACATTCTACACACATGAATGTGTGTTAATGGAGCCTAGAATACACATTTTTGCGCATTAGTTTTACTCTCAAGCTGAACTGATCACAATTGATCTTGATGTAATTTATTCATTGAGATGCACATTGTAATCCAGTGAAGTTGTTTTTTTTTTCTCTCTCTTTTTGCAGTCAGCAGCAGTTGAGACGGTGCCAGTCAGAGCTGAACAGACAGGTGAAACAAAGCAGCAGTGTAATCCAGGAGAAAGTGCCCTTCAACGACACCAGTGAGTAACTGGTGGAAAACGCGATCTAAGTCTGAGTAGACGTAATTGTGACAAAATTTCTGGTACTTGCCACTGGTAGTATAATGGTATCCTACCTTGATGTAAATTGTATGTAATGTTGGACTAAACTCTAATGTAAGACTGAATAAGGCAAACGACTAAGGTTACATTCACACTAGTAGAGTTACATTTTAAAATGTGCAACTTTTGTCTTGGCAAAGTGTAACATCCAAGCTACTTGACTTTTGAAAAAAGAACATTTTTGTTTCTTTTCAGACCCTTGATTTAGTTTGTAAATGTAGCTGTTGCAGTTTAATATCCATGGACAAAACCAAAAGCCTTTAGAAATGATGCAACAAGAGATAAAAGAAGAGAAGAATTGATGCAACAGCGCAGATTAATTTTGAAGAGCTTTAACAACATGGAGTTGAAACACTAATGTGGACACAGATCAAACGAAACCACACTAGTGTGGATGCAGGCTGAGCCCTTCGAACGATATTTGTCGGTCAATAATAGTGAGTTCTGGGGCCAAGGTTCAGCACTGGTTAAATTGTTTTTCTTCTTTACTCTGCAGAATTTAGTGACTACAACAGTTTAAATGTGCCATCACACAATCGAAGACACCAGGTCAGTGACAAAACAAACACCTTTTTCAGTTAGTACACTGTTGAGACAGAGTTACACCCCTGTATTTACACTTGGAGAAATACAATACTTTTCAATCTTTTGCTACTCACAGCCCTTCTTTTAAAAGCAGTGTTTATGTAGTAGTCGTAATAGGAACTTTGATATCATGCCATATTTCTGTGGATTCAGCTTAAGGCCCGGGACGTTGCCAGCCAGGCTCTGAGCTTCATCCAGGACCTGGTGGCTGCTCTGCTGAACTTCCACTCCTACACAGAACAGAGGGTTCACATCTATCCCCTGGATTCTTCAATTGAACCCATCTCTCCACTAAACCAGAAGGTGAGACAACTTTACACAAGAAATTCAGTCTGAAGATGCCTGGAGACACTGGCTCTTCACAAGGAGTGATGCTTATTGCACAATTTTAAGATGCCTGGTTCTTGTTGTAGTTTTCTCAGTATCTACATGAGAACGCTGCGTATGTGCGCCCCCTGGAGGACGGCTTTCTGCAGTTATACCAAAGCATCACAGAAGATACAGTCACAGCTCTGGTGAGTTTTTGACAGGGTTTTCCCCTCCATAATAAATATGAATTAATTGGATTTATTTATTTATTTTATTTTTTAATCGAAGGAGACTGTGGTCAAGCTGAAGTTTTTTGCTGAGAATTTCTTCACCTACACCCACTATCTGCAAAAGATTCTTCCCTACCAAGTGAAAAGGTTAGTGCTGTGTGAGAGAAGGATAGAGAGATGGAGTGAAGGCAGCTGTACTGACAGCTTTCCTCTCTCCTCTTTTCAGCCTGGAAGAAGAGTGTGAGGCACCACTTTGCACTGCTGCTCTTACTGCAAAAAACCAGGAGTTGCAAAGTGACATGAAGAAAGTCACATCTGTCTTTGAGAAACTCCAGAACTACATTAACCTTTTGGCCTTACCGAGTAGGTTAACAGTGAACATTTGAGCTCCTTTTGCTTCAAACTTCTGTCTGATTGATTTATAATTTTATTGAAAGAGTTTGCTTTTTTAAATGCTAATTTTAGACAAAGGAGAAGCACTGTTGATGAGTTGTACTTATTTTACAAATATGTGTCAGGTGTTCGGCAGGATGCCATGCCACAGACTAGCACCTCTGCAGTCTTCACCCAGCTGGCCGCCTGCCTGCACAGTCTTCACGATGCCATTAAAGGTGAGCAGCACTGTTAGCCATTCGTGACCCCCCGCCATTCACAGCCAGCATGATGATTCCTTCGCACGTTGGGTGAGCTGCTTTTGCCTTTCACAGAAGAAAGACTTGATTTAGATTTTCACCATAAACCACCAGCCTGCTTTGAATAATGAATATCCAGAGGCTTCTGGTTATTGCCAATTACGCTACGACATCATATGGGGAACTTATATTGTGAAGACTCACTTTTCTTCTACTAATCCATTTTACTTTAGAGTTACATGCTGTTTTCTTTCTCTGTGGGTTCTTGTACAGGTATACTTCAGAGACTTGCTGTCTTAGCATGTTGTAAAAATCTGTAGTGTTTCATTTGCAAACCAGTCAGTCAATAACAGTTCAGAAGAACTACCTTTTGAAAAAAAGAGACAATTAAATACCATATTTTGTTAGTAAAGCAGCACTTGAAGAAATGAATGGCATAATTCCATCTCCTGCTGTTCTTTTGTGTGCAGTGATGTCAAAGCATTACAACCAGAAGGCCAGCATCGAGCAGGAGCTGCCCACAATCACCCAGAAGCTCTGTACCACCACAGAGTGCCTCCTTGGATCTTTGGGTTCACTAACCAGCATCACTGGCAAGGTATAGCCAGCAGGGGGCAGGCAATTGCCAGGTTTCTTCCAGCGACCACCCTGTCTGAACAGAGGGGCTGAGTTGTTTCTTGCAACATATTAAATCTTAATCGTAGCAATGCATTTTCACTGCAGCAGGCTCACAGTGTAAATTATCGCTAATGAGATAATACAGAACAGAAGGACTCAGGTGGGCAGGGTCTAAATTTTGGAAGATGTTATCCAAATCCCAGTTTGAACAGCTGCTCTCCAGTTGGAGGAAGTTCATAAATGATTTCTCTTTGTAAATCAGGTGAACTGATCTGCAGCTTCTTCTAACATCCAGATGTCTAGTGTGTGGCTTCAAGTCTTAATAGTTCAGAGTTATTTTCTAGGACACATTCAATTGCATATTCAAAAATACTTTATTAATCCCCAAGGGGAAGTAATTAATAAATGGTAGTGTAATTGTCCCTTTGCCTAACCACACTGCTGAGTATCTGCATTGAAATATAAATATTATATTTTATATTATATTTATCCAAATTGGGAAACTTGAATATTACTAGATGAATACACTACAGGGGCAGCACAGTGGCTTAGTGGTTAGCACTGTTGCCTCACAGTAAGAATGTTCCTGGTTCAACTCCCTGCACAAGTCTTTCTGTGTGGAGTTTGCATGTTCCCCCAGTGCTTGCGTGGGTTCTCTCCAGGTCTCTCCACAGTCCAAAAACATGCATATAAGGTTGATTGAGAACTCAAAATTGCCTGTGGGTGTGAGTGTGCATGGTTGTTTGTCTGTATATGTGTCCCTCCAATGGACTGGCAACCTGTCCATGGCGTACCCCCTGCCTCTCACCTGCAATGGGTTGGGATTGGCTCCAGCAGACCCCCATGACCCAGTAATTGGATTTAGTGGGTATAGAAAATAGATGGATATATAAAATGGAATATAAATGTTTTTCTTTTTTTAGAGAGGAAGCTACAGACATACCCTTTGCTTATATGACATACAATTTCACAATTATTTGTTGCAGATTGCCACTTTTTTCAGCAACAATTTGGACTTCTTCACATCATCTGGCTACAGTCCAAGAGGAGGGACAGTAACTCTCAACCCTTTGCAAGCAGAGAGTATGCTTGTGAATAAAAAGAAAGCAGCTGCCTATATCCATGCTATCAAAAAGGTTAGTATGCTGGGTATTCTGATGTCTTGTATGGTGACAATGGACTGCTAGGCTTTTAAACCTAAACCCCCCAGACTAGTTTAACAAGATTATATTTTTGATGTCTTTTTTCAAAGATCTCCTAACAACAAGGCTTTTGTAAATATCCCATACCTCTGGTGTTTTTCTTCTGTTTGCATTAGTCATTTTATGCTTTTAATTTCTTTTCTGTTTTATTCTAGGCATTTTATCCTTGAACTTATTTCTACTATTTTACTGCCATTTTTGTTCTTTATATATTCTGTGTCATTTATTTTTCTTCCATTGTTTTTATTGTCTTACTGGTTTTATTTAGGTCAGACCACAGTCGGTTCCATACAACGAAGCCCTTTCAAACCGTCGCGTACTCACCAGCTCCACTGAGAGCCGAGAGGGTCTCTCACAGCAGGTAAAACACAGAGCTCAGATCGTCTTTCTGCAGGGCAGGATTATTTCAGTAGTTATTATTTAAAGAGATTACATTTGCCAAAGACCAGGCCCTCCTGTAGAGGGTGTAACTATTAATGGTTTCAGCCACGAATCTCATTTATATGTCAACACACTGGAAGAGGGAAAAGTGTGACAATCCAGACAGACCTTTAAAGGGTCCATGACAAGATGTTGGAACTATGCATAAATATTTTGGCTGAATTTATCTTATATTGTCCACATAGTTGCTCCTGTTGAATTCAAATGTTAATTAAGTTGAAAAATATTTCGAAGTGAATTCAAATTTAGTGCTGTTTTTCACTAACAGGATATGCTGAAATGCGCCTTGTTTCAGGATATGATGTCATGATGTGACGTCACATTGTCTCAGTTGATCTTTGTGCTTTCATTGTAAACAAGCTGTTTAGCTTCTATATCGGCAACGAAAGGCCAACGCAAAGAGACTTATTCTTTTCCGGGCGAGTTTTGACGTTGTTGTTTCTCTGTGTTGTTTTGATATGTTGATATCGTCTTGAGATGTGGGTTTTTGTTTGTAGGTATGGCAGTCGGTCTTAGGACCCATTTGTAACAAACTTTCAAATATTCACGTGTATCAGGCGCCTCCTCAAAACTGCCTAAAGTGAAATGATTGCAACAGAGTACAGAAGATGGTGTTGATTGCCGTTTGTCCCTTCTTTTCTGTATTTGCTTCGCCCATTTTTAAAGAAAATTTGGATTGTTTAGGAATGACAACAGACTTACATGTTCACTGGAGAAACTAGAGCACCCAGTCGCCACGCAATATTTCCGCATTTCGTTGCTGATATAGAAGCTAAACAGCATGTTCACAATGAAAACACACAGATCAGCTGAGACGAAACTCACCTCATGACGTCATATCCTGAAACTAGGCCAGTCTCAGGATATGCTGTTAGTCATCTTGTCACGGATCATTCAAATAACACTTGTCACTATTCAGACTTATTTCTACTAGCTGGAATACTTCAGAACCTCTTGTTGTCTTCTTTAACTGGGTTCGTGCTCCTGTTAACAGTTCAGAAGAGCAGCGCATCTTAGCGACCAGCTGTTTTATTCGGCTGGTGTTATCCCAGTTAGCTGTACATCTCTTTCTCTACATTTGCTGTGTTCCTAAATGAGTGTTCTGATGGATTTTAATGTTTCTGTGTGTCAGTGTTATGCTGCACAACATGTATGTTATTTATGCTGCTGCATCATCCGGTCACAACATGCTAGACACTAAACATACTTTACACAGTTACCATAAATCATATGAGGTTTCCTACTGGGTTGTTGATCCATGGCTGTTTTAAAGCGATATGCCAATTTTAGGAATTGGTCTTGTTAATATCAACCTCAGAGTTTGATGAGAGGGTATGTTCTGTTCTCTACTCTGTGTGTCCAATAACCCAGTCTGACAAAGACTACACTAGTCTAGCTTACTCTGATCATTTGAAGTGATTACTGTGCCTAGTCTACGTGAGGAAATACAGTATACTCTCTTAACAAACTCTGGGGTTGATGGGAAATTGTGTTGGGAACATTTATGCATTCATATAGACCACCTTATCACTGAATTATTTGCTTCTGCCATCTTCCTGAACCAGGTTGTATGAATGAGTCAATACACACGTTCATTTGTCCTAAATACCAGCATTTTGCAACCAGAGAGAAATAAAGCCCATAAGGCTTACATATGCTGACATATTTACTCTTGTTTTGTGTTCTTTGGATTTCATTGACACGAGAAAGATGCAAACTTATAAACAAGAAAACATCAATGCTGAGTTGATGAGAAAAATACACTCATGTGGGATAGTTGCTCATAAACTATTACAGTTCAGTCATGTGATATTTTAAATGAGCTGCAGACATTGCTCTTTAGGGACAGGGTGTGAGGAATAGAGAGGCTCAACTAGGAAGTCCATGTATATTATATTCTGAGCAAAAGTGTTCAGTATAAAATGTGCTTTCATTTTCCAAACATTTGAAACACTTTTGTTTTAGCTTCTTTGTTTCTCCTTAAATACTACTGCTGCCCTGTCACTTCTCCAAACCTCCACTCAGCCCTCTTCCCACAAGCTCATTGTCCACTCCTCTCCTCTCCTCTTCCCACTGGCTTCATGCAGGTACAGCAGAGCCAAGAGAAGATTGCTCGCCTGGAGCAGGAGAAGGAACATTGGCTGCTCGAGGCCCAGCTGGGGAAGGTGCGGCTGGAAAAAGAGAACCAACGCATTGCAGACCTGGAAGCACAGCTCGCAGCAGCTCTGGGGGGAAGTCCAGATTCAAAAAGTGTCGCAGCCAGCATGGTCACACAAAGCCACACGGAAGCAGAGACAGAGCAGAAAGCCACAGGGAAAGAGATGACTCTGTGCACAAGTCTGGTACACTCAGATTTTTTTTTTTTTGGCTTGTAGAGGAAGTTTAATGCCTATGGCACTGGTGTCTGATTATCTCCAACAAAGGAAGTAGTATCGTTCTTTTTAAAAAAAAAAAAAAAGCTCCAATGCCGTTCAAGTTTTGCTCAATAAAACTTGCAGTTTGCTGACGTGGCAAACTAGAAGAATGCGGTTGTTTGTCAGAGCAGAGTTCATGGTGAAATCCTCCAGAAATGTTGGTTTTACATGCTTGCGTGTGTTTTAGCCTTTATTGATCTCTCCTGCACTCTCCTGTCTATACTTAAGTAAAGCTTCTTTTTTGTTTGTTTTTTTGACACCAGGTTGGCATGTTGTGCACAACGCCTACAGTTGATCATGTGAGTCCCTATACGATTAACTAATTACCCAGAAAAAAAATATGTTTATATGGATTAAAAAAACAAGTTTAAAACTGTAATGTTTCCCTGACAGAGGGGGAAACTTATCTATCCTGCTGGATGTTGTGTCTGTGTTGGCAGGTGGGAGATGAGGAGACCCGGGAGCAGCTGATAAAGACTCACTACATGTCCAGAGTGGGAGAGCTCACCACCCAGCTCCAGATTTCAGATAGCAAAGCTGTGCACTTTCACTCTGAGGTGAAGCCCTTACCACACTGTTTATCTCAGTAACTCCATCTTATGGCCAAGGACTGACCTTTTTTTTTTTTTTTTGCCTCCAACACTTCATGCTGTCAGAGTAGATATGAAAATGCTTACATTCTTTTTGCACTTTGGGAAAGTAGCTCTTGAGTTTTAGAATCATTGAACCTCTTTTCACAGTTCCACTTTCGTCCTCAAATTATCTCTGGCTACATGTGAGGAAGCACATGTATGCATCAAACCAACAGTTTTTTGTTTTGTTTTTTGCCTAACTCATTCCCTGCCGCTAAGTCTGGAAAATTGGAGTTTGAGCCCATGTTTGGGTTCATTGCAGTTTTCCAGAGAATCACAGCAGTCCTCAATTATCTTTTTTCATTCTGTTAAATTCAACAAAAACTGCATCTCACCTGACCGTGACCTTTCAGGAACTAGGGCATTTTCGACAGTCCTGAACCTAGTTTCACATCCACCACACCATCCAAAGGCTAGATCAGGTTCTTAGCCTCAACTGGCCCAAGTGGGGAGGTGGTACCTTTTACAATGAGGCCCGCAGCAGTAAATGTTTCTCATTGATTGAACATGCCTCATGTTTTATCGCCACCATCTAATGTCATCATCCAGTATTGTCTTTTTGAAATTAAACTTCAAATTGTACTGGAGGAATCATTATTTGTGTTTAACACAAAATTAAAGTTACAGATGGGGATTTTAAGGAGAGATTAAAAATTATTTAAATTTTTTTCTGATACCTTCAGCTTTGTCTTGTAGAAAAGGGGGATATACTTGATCTTTGTCCCTTTTTAAATTTTGACTTCTTTCAAAAACGACCCAAAGCTTTAATTAAAAATATCCTTTTTGTATTTGAGCCTGCTAAATTTGCTTTAAACTTCCAAGAGGATGTCAGCTGTTTACTTTTTGTACTCCTCTCCCTCTGTAGTGTCGAGCTTTGGCAAAGAGATTAGGCATTGCAGAAAAATCACGAGAGGCTCTGAATGAAGAGGTTAAACTGGCTAATCAGAACATCACACGCTTGCAGGTAATATGCAAAAGAGCTTCTCGTTTAAAGCTGAATCTAAAGTATAGATTTGGTTGTTCTCCAAACCAAAAACTGTGCAAATTATAACTGTTCTGTCTTTCTTGTAGGATGAGCTGGCTACGACTAAAAGGAGTTACGAGGACCAGCTTAGCATGATGAGTGACCATCTGTGTAGTATGAATGAGACTTTGAGCAAGCAGAGAGAGGAAATCGACACACTTAAACTGGGCAGCAAGGTGCAGCACCTCAAAGATTTTTGTTATTTGCTTTCTTCCTTTTCCAAGTTGAACTCTTCTCAAAATGTTTCAGCTTTGACATACAACTAATCCTCCATTTAAATCTACAAACCCTGTCATGAAAGAGTAGTGGGTCAGGTTCAACTGGGACTTTATGAAATTTCTGTCAGTCATGTGGGAAACTGGCTGTTGTGGTATCTCCCAGGGTTTGATGGGAAAAGCACCTGCTGGAGTCATCTGAAAAAGTCCTCAAGCTAAGGCTAGAGTAAAGAGGCCTGTTTTTAAGCGTGCATGTTCCTGCACGTATGCATACTAATCACTGGATGTCGGGAAGTCACAGGCGAGGACACGTTTGCGATCTAAAGGTGCTGATTTTCTCTTGAAAGCCTCTGACCAGCCACAGCTTGCTTTGAGAATGTGTGAAAAAAAATCTGCTTTTAGCTCAACTTACTGTGTCTAAAAGCAACATGTATGGCTTTTTTCCCTTCTAAAACTTTGTGTTTTGTTCCCTTTAGGGAAACTCCAAAAAGAACAAGGGCCGTTAAATCTGCCTTCAAAACTTGGCCACACTGGGAGAGGACCTGTAAGTGGAGCATCATGTCTCTAATCTACAAGAAGGCTCTACAGCCAAAACAAAAACTGGATGCTTGAACAACTTTGACTTTTTAAAAAAAAAAAGCAAAAGCTCTTTTTCCTTGTACTTGTTACAGCACCTGTTAAAATATAACACAGTTTTGTTAGTAATGGTTTCTGAAATTATATTGGTAGTTTCAATCTAACCTCTTGGTGAAAGCACAGTTGGAGAGAATCTGCCCCACCCCCCACCAGAATTAAAGTAAAAAAAAGAAAAAGGCAGAGAAAAATGAAGAGCTGAAACAGTTGAAGTTGTAATACTTCCTATGATTAAGACTTGAAGACCAAACCCTGTTAATGTGTGTTTTCTGACTTAGTGTGTGACTGAAAACCAAACTCTACACTCACGTCTTATCCGTGAGTAGACAGAGAGTAAACACTGGTGCGGTTGTGCGTGTGCATTTTTGTCTCATTGTGTGACTCTGTCACCACACTTCAAAACAAAACAAAAAAAAAGTATTATTTTACTCTTTTTTTTTTTTTTTTTTTTTTTTTTTTTTTTTTTTAACTAGATTGAGGTTATTTGTGGAAGTGGTTCAAGGGGACCTGTAGATCTACAGCATAATATCGCTTCTAACACATGCAGATGTCACAAGCTTCTCTCAAGAAGGGCTTTAAAGTCTGAATGAACAACAAACAAAGACACTTGAATTCATTTCTCATTTTTGACATTTTCAGTCATCTCGGAGTGGAGAAAAGAAAAGATGCCTGCCTTGAAGCACTGATTTACCATGTTTACTTTCATTGAAAGGGATGAACAAGTTGAAGCTTGTGAAAAACGTATCAGTCTGTCTGGAAAGTTACTCTGTAACCATGGTTGTTTTGTTTTATATCACCAAAGCAAGTATGGATGTGATTCTGCTCTCTCAACTAATGTAATATATATATATGGAATAAAAAAAGGTTTATGTCAATATACACTCATTTATCATCATGATGTTAAAAATTATGTATATTAAACATATGCAGTTATTCAGAGGTTATATATCTTTCTTTTACAGACTTTTTTTTTATTGAATGTGTAGCTTGTATTTTGTGTTTTACATTGCTGGGAAATGTTAAATATTCTGTGACTCGTGGCAGAGGGTAGCCAGAGGTGACTGGTAAAATAAAACCTCTCAGTCTTGTAGCAAGATGAGATAAATGAAAGAAAACCTCAGCAGGACTCTAGAGCCGTTGGTACAAAAACCTCTTTGTTTGCCAGTTTAGACCTTTAATTACAGCAACTTGCCAGCACTCTCGTAACTGATTGGAGAAAATGGATAGAAATTTTGAGGTAAAACCCATGAAAATATGTGAAACAAAATAAAGACCTTGCTCATTACATAAACAATTCTTGCATTGAGATTCACTTGGTTTTTAATAGCTGTTTAAGCTGTCTGACCTGCCATTACGTGTTGCATTTATGGGAGTCTGAGGCGATGGAGATTGTAAATGGTCTGTAATTTAAAAACAAACCTAAAAAAGAAAAAGTAGCAACCCCTAAACACACCCTAACCACTGGGAAATGAGGCAGCACAGTCAACTGGATGTGTGAGAGCTGGAGCCTCAATTTTTGATGCTGTCACTTGTTTTGGAAAAAAAAGATAACTTGAATTTGTTTTGCCTTCAAATACTCTTTACAGTGACATTAACAGAAGTACTTTTTGAAGAAGTCAATAATCACTGGCAAATAATTACAAATAAACTTTTTAATAGAGGATACATTTGTGGCTTTCATCATTAATGTGAGAAACAGTGGAGCAGCTTCAGAGTTATTTATAAGAATATATTAAATATGGAAAATATTGTCTGTGGAATAGTATTCACTGGTTATAGGCTTTCATATAGGCATTTTATTCAACACAGTGGAGACACTGAGTATATTTTTCATGAGCATGTGACCTCATTTTTAAAATTTTTACATCTGTTCTTGCAATGACTTTTTTTTTTTTAACTAAATCCAAGTCCACCCAGTTATGTATTAGTCTGCTCCAAAAGGATTGTTCTGTGAGTTGCATGTTCTCACTCACAGTTTGGCTGATACAAAGTACACAAATACTTGACCCTGAACAATTACACATTTTTCAATTAACTCATGGACCTGACTGGTTTCAGAATGTTTACCTACAGAAGACAAATATGCAGCGCATCCAGAAAGTAGTTTGGACTCTTTCACTTTCTCTGGAATTTATTTTTCTGACACATCTTGAAATGTATTAATTTAGTTCCTCGCTACACATACAATACAATGATGAAGGAAAGCTAATTTTGAAAATTACATAAAAGGCTAGCTAAGACATGTAAGTAGGCAGACCCTTCAGTTGCAGCTTGTAATGGGAATGACTATAATCGTGGCATGCTTTTCCCAATTCTATTCCTATTATTCAACCTCAAGCCAGTTAGATGCAGAGGATTCAAGTCTACACTCAGGCTGGGCCACTAAAGGTCATTCACAGAGATTTCTGGTGGTATGCATAAGGTTATTGTTTTGATGAGATTTAAATAATCTCCCCAGATTTCCAAACAGCTGTTTGCTCTGTTTGTGCACCCGTTTCTCCCCTCTGTCGATGTTTGGCCGCGGGGGTGGTTTTAATGGGGTCATGCTCGGTGCTTATGTGGTACATTCACACAGCAGGTTGGAACTGTGGCCTATCAGTTCAGCCTTTGTTCATTAGAGCTAGGGATTTTGCTTCTCATGGTCTGAGAGTTACTCCGTTGTTTTTTGCAAACTCCCACCAGAATGACATGATCCTTTTATTGAAAAGTGGTCTCTGTCTGGACACTCTTCTCTAAGGGTTGACTGATTTAGTCACAGATGTTATACATCTGTAAATTCTCTCCTGTCAGGACAGGGAAGGTTGGATCTCTTTGGTGGGATTCTTTATTTGTCAAGGTTTGGTTTAGTATTGCACTCAGATTTAGACATACTGCTGGTGTTTCCAAAGTTCTGGCTTTAAAGAATGTTTCTAGACTGTTTCATGCTGCTGATAACTTTGTGTCATCTGTGTTTTAGCACATGCTTTCAACCTGAAAACTAAGTTTTTAGTCTGACCAACATTAACTGTGAGATATGCAATTATTTTTTTCCCATCGCCTTCTGTGGCGTGACTAGTCGTTAAAAGGTGCGATGCTTATGTGAATGATTGTGTTGATATTTATATGATGACTTGTAAAAAAAATATTAAAAATAAAATTCAAGAGTAGGTATAAAGCAATAATAAATCAGAGCTGTAATTATTATTTAGTTACAGAGTGCATCTCTTAGTCTCCCCGGAGCACCAGGTTTGTTGAAATGCGTGCGCTCCACCACCGATGATTAAATGTCCTACGGTCTTGAACGCAGCACCATTATGTTCAGCCCTGCGGTGTCCCGTTGGAGGACAGTCTGTGAACTCGGGAGGGGAAGCGCTGCAACGTGAAAACTCCCAGGATTTACACTCTGCCATTTTGA
Organism: Zenarchopterus dispar; assembly: GCA_028564865.1. Classification (NCBI taxonomy): domain Eukaryota; kingdom Metazoa; phylum Chordata; class Actinopteri; order Beloniformes; family Zenarchopteridae; genus Zenarchopterus; species Zenarchopterus dispar. The sequence goes on along the minus strand of JAOWBL010000007.1, from coordinate 13,559,520 downwards.
GCAAAAACGCGGCCGACATCGGAGTTCAGATGTGTCCCTCTCCCAGAAGTCATGACCTGAACTAAAGACTGCACACAGTGAAATTTGTGAGTATTTCTTAACTTAGGTTGCATTCGCGCCTGGTTTAAAGGGCTGTGATAATTAAGAAAACGCTTCGGTACTGTTTTTGGGCTGTTGTCAGGTCGTGTTGCGTGTCGAGTTCGGTACAAAGTCCGATGAAAGTAACGTGGAGTGACAACTTCACTGAGTTTGTGCATCAGAACAATAGAGCAGTAGTGATTCCCGGACTGGGCCCCCTCTGTCCGGGACACGGGTCTCAGCTGCTGATGACAGAAAGTTGCTTCTGTTTGTTTTTTCCCAGTCCGCATTGCCATAAACGGAAAAAAAAAAAAAAGAAAAGAAAAAGTTGTTTACCTACGACTCGTGTTTATGGGGCATTTACGGCCCCCTCGCGGCATGTAACAATGTGACTTAAGAGGGATATAAATCTTGAGTTCACTAAATTGAATTATAAATATTTATTATAAACTAGGTGTCATTTGAAACTTTACACACACAAAATTATATTTTCAGACGTGAGACCGGGTTACTTTTGTCGAACCAGTTTTTACACACCAGCGGTTTGCAACTGTTACCAACGACCACCACTACTTGTAAATTCATTAATAGTGAAACAATAGTGTGTCTAAGCGGCAAAGGAAAACTGTTCCGAGAACCAATAAAGTTTTTAACAGAGGCACGTGTTATTTATACGTTTGTTGTTGTGTTTTGCACCTCAAAACCACTGTATATATACCAGTAATACCTTGTTGGTAGAGAACAAACTCCTTATAGAAAATTGTTCCATCCATCCATCCATCTTCCTCCGCTTATCCGTGGTCGGGTCGCGGGGGCAGTAGCCTGAGCAGGGGGACCCAGA
>JAOWBL010000007.1:13543943-13558501 GCA_028564865.1 Zenarchopterus dispar | reverse complement strand
TCATCTGGCTCCTCTCAATGCGGAGGAGCAGAGGCTCTACTCTGAGCTCCTCCCGGATGACCGAGCTTCTCACCCTATAGAAAATTGTTGAGCTGGGATAAAACTCAACAACATAAGACAACATTTGGCAGCCAAAGCTCCTATCGAGTATTGTTGCAAAAACCTAAGTTTAGTTACTAAACTTATGCCTACAAGTTATTTTATTTATACATGCTGAGGACAGTTATTTGAAAAATACGTCTTTTACAAAGTACGCTTTCCCAGTTGATCTATCAGGAAGTCCCGTCCCCCTTAGTTACTGTTGCTAACTTGGACAATCTATGGCATTGTTAGTGACCACTGCCACTGTGAAAACCTTGTCTCTAGATATTTTAGATACAATTTTAGCACGAAAGGGCGTTTCTTTGCAGAGGAACGTTCAAATGGGACTCGAAAAAGGCCATGGAGGGATATGTACAAAATTACAAAATAGATTTGGTTGGCAACAAGGTTCAATTGGAGGCAAAGCTTTATAGAATATAGTGGAAGAATCCTTATCTTACTGTCATCACAATCGCAGATGACAACATCCAGAATCATGCACTGCATTAAATTAATAAACTTAGTTCAAATTGGAAAGGGATTACTTCAGATCCACTACGCTACATAATTTCATATTTAATGCTACACAGCAAGTAGTAGATCTGAACTTTATAGCACATCACTTCAGATCTACTATTGGCTATCTAACACTAGATCTGAAGTTATAAAAATATGATACAACTATCATAACTTAAGTGATTAACTTAAGCTTGTTTGTAGTAAAAATTAACTAACTTGTCAGAGACAAATGCTGTGTTGCTACAAAATGATTGCAGTTAAATACTTTAAGTAAGGCATTGTTGCTGTGATTTACCATAAAAAGAATGTCGACTTTCTTGTTAATTCCAAACTTTAGGTTGGCAGCTTGACCCAAAGTATTCATTCATTTTTTTTTGTTTTGTTTAACCTAAACTCTATAAAACAAACGAGAGTTCGGGATTCTCTAATGTTTTTCTATGCTACAAATGTCACACCTCCGGCCCTTGTGCATCTGATACTCAACAGCCACTGGTTTATGCGTTTGAGGGGCAGGTCTTACTGGTTATTTGAATAATTCAATTTTCCATTAGCTTTTTATACTTTACTCTTAAATGCCTGAGCTGAAAATGGACCATTTAACTAACTGCATGCACACAAATACTTCACCCCACCGCCCCCTAATACAACTGCAGGGAAAGCTAGAATTTGAGGATATGGCATTCCCTAATACTGCTGTAGTCAGTCTGTGAGCAGACAAAAGCCTTAGCACCCAAACTTTCTCCTCTGCTTTGTTTGCCTGCAGCCCACTTTGCAGTGCCAGTGATGCCACTGGAAATGGCTCATCACATTTTCAACGCTGCATCAGACTTCATTGTCATTGTGGTCACAACAGTAGTACTTGCTCTTCAAATTACAGAGTGTGCTGTGTCATTTTGTTTATTTTTATATTCACCCATGGAAAATGCTTGGCCCACTCAAGTGTGCGCATGTACAGGATGTTTCCAGAGGATCCAACAGGAACTTGACTTAAATTATCAGGAAGCATCTGTCTGTCAAGTTAGAGTTCTCCTTTTTTGTTATTTTTATTTGATAGTTTTACTCTGATGCTGCAGCTTTTTCCTGTCATCATTTATCACTAAATGACCATAAGTAACACTGGAGCACTTCCTGTCATTGTGAAACAGTTTAATTGTTTTTGATGAGATTTAAATAATCTCCCCAGATTTCCAAACAGCTGTTTGCTCTGTTTGTGCACCAGTTTAATTGTTTTTCCCTTCCTTCATGATTTTATTCAGTTCAGTTGCACTTCAAGGACTTTTATGGTTTTTGACTGCTGCTCTGTCAGCAGAAGTATCAGTTTAGTCATGAAGTTTGAGGTTTCCCAGATCAAAAAGTCTGACAGGCCTGTTCTAATCCAGACAGTTGTGACTCATTTAGGCTTCACACTGATGATTACCTACTCTTTCATTATAGGTTTTATTCATGATGTATGTGTGCTTTTTCATTCTCAAAGTTTTATTATTTACAGTGGCGAGAAAAATTATACAAACCCCTTGTAGTTAACTGGTTTTCTCCATCAAATTGCCATAAAATTTAATCAGATCTTCATTAAAGTTACTACTAAGCAAACTCAACATGCTTAAGATAAAAAAAATACCGTGGTGTGCATTTTTATGTTTTTATTTCATTAAACATTCACAGTACTGGAGGAAAAAGTAATTGTTTTCTTTTTTTTAAAAAGTTAATAGCTGGTCTAATCTTCTTTGGCAGCAATGCGTCAAAGAAGCCCTTTCAGTAGCTCTGGATCTGCACAATGTTCACAAGGACATTCTTGAACATTTGACTACAGACACATTTGAAGGATGACTGAGGTGAACAGGTTGAGGTCTGGAAGCTGGCTAGGCTACTTTTAAAGATTTTTTTCTTTTTCTGAAGCCATCCTTTGGTAGATTTACTGTAATGCATATAGGTTCCACTAAACTTCCCCAACGTTATCTTGTAAGATATTTTTATAAGCTTGGGAATTAATTTCCCACTTCAAAAAGGTCCTGAGGGAGTGAACCAAGCCCATATCCCACTGTCATGCGGCACTGTTGGGATGTTGGTAAGCTGTGACCTTTTTGCTGTATGCATTGCACCGAATGTTCATCTTGAACAACTTTCCTTTTGTTTCATCAGTTCACAAACCATTTTCCCAGTAGAGCTGCATATCATCAGGATTCTCTTTTGCTAATTCTAAGATCACAGCAGTGTGGGGTTTTCTTTGTTTTTGTTGTTTTGTTTTGTTTTTTTTTTTGTTTTTTTTGGAGAATAGCAGCTTCATCTGGTGTGTTGTGGCCACCCTGCCTGTTCAATGACTTATGTATGATAGACTCATGAAGCGAGATGTTTGTGATTTTCAGTGATGTCTTCAAGCCTTTAGCTGTTTTGTTCTTTACCTCCATTGAAGATTCTGCTTTGTGCCTTTGTTGTTGTTGTGGCTGCGAGGTCAGATATAGCCTTTTTGCTAGGCATGTTTTTCACCAGCAGATGCTTCTTATAAACAGCTAAATGAAAAGTTGTGTGTCTTTTCTCAATCAGAGTAGCTCTAAATTGCTCCATCAAACTCAATTCATAAGTTGGATTTCAGGTGTGCGCAAACTATGTACTCTAATGATGTTGCACTGGCATAATTAGTCTGACTTTACTTGCTTTTGCTCCCAATATTGTGAATATTTAATAGATGTTTTCAATAAAAACACAAGAAATTATTTTATTTGTGTATTATTATCTTAAGCACATTGTGATTGTCTATTATTGGGACTTATATTAAAATCAGATTATATTTAAGGCAACAGAACATTCACATACTTTTGCTTTCTACTGACTATAGTAGTGATCACCATGAAGGGGATAATACTGCAGCCCAGCAGTTCAGGCAAAGCAATTTAATTAAAAACAAACTTCTACAGAGAGATTTTAGCCATGTTCCTGTTTTCTATTATAATTCCTTGAGTTTTATTGGTTTATTCCCTCATATTCAAATTCTTAAGAGAATAATTGTTAAAAAATGAGGTTAAAATTGTCGAAGTAATTCCTCAGACTTTAATGAGTTTATGAAGTTTTCTGTTAGCCTTATTAAACCATCTTTAATCTGCAGTCTCCCTCTTTCTAAATGTCTTGGTAAGCTTGGGAATAATTAATAACCAGATGAATCAGAATTTAGAACCTGTTAATCTGGTGAACATTTGGAATGTGATAAACTGACATTAAGATCATATTTGTAACCTTGGGCAAATGGAGCAGCCTGGTATTTCCTGTGTGCATAAGCTGCTTGTCCCATGAGGAATGTATGGAATGTATTCTTTTGTCCTCTGTAGATTTAGCCGGGTCTCATTTCTGTACAGCCTGCGTGAGATCCCAAAAGAGACAGCTGACTGGAAATTAGACTGTCAACCAACTGCTCCCCCCCAATCCTCCCGTGAAGAACCCATCCTTCTCCTTGAATCAAAGCAAAGCTGATGGACTCTATAAGTCAGAGAGAAAGGGTGAACATGTGGAAATGTCTGCATCTTGTTTGGAACAGTCCCTCATTAGGGAGATGTTCTCCAGTTTGATGATATGTCAATCCACTTTCCTGTTTATTTATAACAAGAGGAATTTTCCATTGGATGTCTTTTTCATGCAAGTCATGGCTATGATCTTGAAGAGAGGAGGGATGCTGTAATTGAGGCTATCTGTCCCTTTTTATGGGGAGATGAAGCTTCAGCTGTTTGTAAGCAGGCTCTGTGACCTTCTGAACTTGATCCTATTGAGGACAGAGTTGCCAACTCTTCAAGATATAACTATGATTAAATAACAGGAAAATTAGCTGTTTGAATGTATAAAGAATGGAACTTGTTTTCTTTCCGAATGCTGTCAGATTAACCCAATCATTTGATTTCTAAACTGAAATATGTTCCCTAAGGACGACATTATTCATCTTCTAGCAAACAACTTGCATATTAAACAACTCTTTCTTTTTCCAAGCTTCATGTAACACCAGATGTTGTGCTACATTATAGCCTATTTTTAAACTTGACTTCATGCTGTTTGATGAGGCTGGATTTTTACTGTCATGACTAACGTTTTTCACGCATTTTGGAGCAAGTTTGGCATGAAATATTTAGACTATGCATGAGTTTTAAAGCACAGCATGACTAAAATGTACCATATACTTGCAAATCTCTTGCACCTTAGAAACTCTTAACTTTTTACTTTATCGATCTGTTTGATATATTGCTTTGCTCTAAGTACAAGATTCTTACTTACGGAAAAAAAAGACTAAGGGCATTTTAAATAAATTTTTTAAATGGTGTATTTAGAGTCTAGATGACAAAAATTTTCCTTAGATGTTTGTAAGCAGCATTCAGGTACGATGCACTCGATTAATTGGAAGTGTGAATAGATTTTTATCAATCAAAGTTTTGGCAGCTTGCTTGGTGTGTGTTAACACAAGGAAAAAAGGAAAAAAGACATCAGCAGTGAACTTTAAGAAGCAATTGATGCTGCCTAATAATCTAGGAAGGTTTATGAGGTCTTTTCTAATAATTATGAGTCCATTATTCTATAATGAGAAGGATTATTCAGAAGTCAAGAATATTCAAAACAACTACCTTTCTTCGGAGTGCATGTTTGACCAAGGTCAGACTGTGCATTACCCAGAGAAATTCTTAATAATTAGAGGTGCAGTGATTGGAATCTTTAAAAAATTCATATACCATTTTTCTTCAATTTTATTGCTAATACTGATTTTGTCATATTGTAGTTTACTTTCTCCTCATCAGTCAGTTGCATAAATCAACTTACATCAACAATGAAGTATAGCAAAGGCTACAGACTGTGTGCTGCACTTGATTTGTTTTTAGCTTCTTAACCTTTTCTTAGCTTCAAGGCAGTAAGCATGCTCAGCAGGGTGATGCTGATTTTAAGTGTTTTAAGTTATCTCAAATGTTTTTTTTTTGTTTGTTTGTTTTGGCTTGCTGGTAGAGTTACTCCAATACCAGTGTCAGAATTACTTGCTGGTACTGGTAGCTGAGTATTTAAATCTATGCACCATCCAATGCCAAGTTTTATTAAATGAATCAAGCTTTAACAAATAGAGCCCCAGTTCTTCTTTGTTGCTCTAAAAATTTTCTGTTATGAGTAACCTGGTGGTGGAGTGGTGACCCATGTATTTCTGGATTGAGTTAGTTGTCTAGCATTAGCATTATTTTGGCAATGTAGCGTTATTTTAGGCCTGAAAATCCCACCAGGAAAACTGTGATCTGCAAGACTGTAGTTTCCGGGGAAAAAAAACCCCCACACACAAGCAACCTTATTAAGCATTTAAGAGGCATCACGGGGCTCTTAAATGCTTAATCTTTCATGGCAAAAGATGGTTGCTTTGCAGAAATGGTAGAAATTCCCCAAAGAAAGCCAGAGACCCAGAACAATGATGGACAACTGTAGAATTCATTGTCCTGGATGACCAACCCTTGTCCACACTTACAAGAGCTTTTGGAGTCACAGTGTAGTTACCCAGGATGGAAATACATTTCTGAAACAACTTTCTCCAAACAGTACTGATTGACATATTTAATGTCAAGTAAAAGAAAATTAGACAATCAGTTTTATGAAAGACATTTTGTGATATATCTATCTTCAAAATAGCAATGGTATTGGACTAATACTCAGTAATGGTCAATACCAAAAATTGCAAGTATCTGATAGAATAAAATGGTATCAAAACATTACTTAATTACTGGAGCTTACTTACATCTACATCTACATCTACTTACTTACATCTACCTAAATTTCAGTAACATGCTCCCTGGTGGCTGTATCATCACATTCTTAGTATTCTTTGCCCTAAACTACTATATTTATTGCTGCCTGCCATCACATGAATAAATAAGTAGAAGGCTATGCACATGATGCATGTACTGGATGGGGCGTGGAACAACAAAAAACTGGCCAATAAAAAATAAAATAAAATAAAAAAATGTGATGGCACAGCTAAGATTAGCAGAAATGTTATTTCTGTTGAAAGAAACCAAAATGGAGATGTTTGGGGTTAATAATGAACACTTTTATATTTATTGGAGCAAACTCCTCATGCTGTCCTCACTCTGGTGGAGGGATGATTTGTCTGTTTGTTTTTTTATTTATTTATTTTTTATTTTAACAGCCACGAGGTCTGACAATCTTGCAGTTATTGAGTCAGCTATGAACTCCAAAGTATTTGGGAGTAGAATGTGAGGCAATTTGTCCAACAACTAAAGGCTGCCTGAGGTTGAGTCATGCATCATTGGAAGGATCTCAAACAAATCAGCTAATCTACAATGGAATTGGTGAAAAAGAAAATCAAAATTTTGCCTTTTTTTCCCCCCCTGTCAAAATCAATATCCCAAGCCAACTGCAAGGATGTTTTGGCACCTTAAGAAAGCTGTGGTTGGACAAATGCCCACAAGCCTCAATTGACTGAATTTCTCCAAATCAATTAGGATTGATGGCATTGTTTAAAACCAGTTACCTCAAGCTCTTGAGGCTAAAGGTGGTAGGTTAAGCTATTAAATCATTGGGTGTACTTAGGTTTTTCAGACCCTGACACTTCAGTTCAGATGGTTTTTGTTAAAAATAAGTAATAATGGGATGCACAAGTAACAATGGGTTAGAATGTGTTGTGCGTTCATTTTAGGTTTTATCGTTCAATTTAAAAACCTGGTAAGAACTTCATTGTGTGTTTTTGGAAATGATAAAAAGAAACAATCTTAGAACTGAAAAAGGGATGATTTTCTTTGTCGCATGGCTTTACATCCATAAGAACTCTGTTTTTCGCTGACACAATTATGATTGTTTATGCTTTTAAATTAGAAATGGCCTCTTTAATATGTATATGTTTATATTTAGTAAATGGAAATGTGATGTTTTCTAATTTTATTTTGTGTGTTTTCCTACAGGCCTCTGAATTAAATTTAATTTCAGAGGTATATTTGTGAACTCCGGTGCCATGTGTTCCACGAAACAGTCAAGCTGGGTTACATTTGATGATGACAGCGGGCCGCTCTCATCACCTCCGAAGCCTCAACAGTCACCAGGTCTTATCAATGCATCAGTACCACGTCCCAATGGTCTGAAGTTGGCACTCCCTCCAATCAAAGATACTTCCTGGAGCTTCAGTAATTCCCTGGAATCTCCTCAAAGCCACTCGAGTCTTGGTGGAAAATCTTATGCATCATGTAACACACCTTTTTACACCCCTGTGAGTGGAGTTCCTAGCAGTGCAACCCCATTTTACTCAAAATCAAGGGAAAAAAACATCTTCTTTCGGAGTTTCTCCACTCCATCAGGCACATCTGTTTCCTCTCCTGCAACAGAGTCCCAGAACCATACTGCTGATGAACCAAGCCCTTTCCCTTCTTTCCAGGGGAGCTCGGGACACTATAACCCGTTCTGGAATGATTCTGGACTCAGTGCAGATGCGGGCAGCTCCTCCTCAGACTCGGACACGGACAACAGCCTACCACGTTTCTTTATTCGCACCAAAGATGGCAGTGAGCCTTCACGTGACCAACTCCAGAACTCTTTCTCTGATGTTTGCCACAACTTGGAAGATCTACAAGTTGGGACTGATCGAAAACTGGAGGCACAAAAGGATGGGGATGGGGAGAGTTGCCTAGGCTGCAGAAATGAGGTGTTGCGTGATGATTCATCTCAGTTTGTTCCTCGAGGCCTGTTTCGTAGCCAAAAGAGAGACGGTTGGCCTGTTATGCTCAGGATTCCAGAGAAGAAGAACCGCATGTCCTCTCGACAGTGGGGGCCCATCTATCTCCGCTTGTTATCAGGAGGTGTGCTGCAGTTGTTCTATGAGAAAGGCCTGGAGAAGCCTTTCAAAGAGTTCCAGCTTCTCCCTCAGTGTAGGCTCTCAGATCTTAAAGTGGAAAGCCATGGCGAGCCCCGGAAAGTCCTCACAGTCAAAGTGGAACACTTCTCCTACACTGAAAAGAAACGCTATCACCCAAAGTTAGAGGTCAGTCATGAAGCAGAGGTAGAGCAGCTGCTTAAATTTGGCTCCACAGTGCATGAAGACATGGAGGACCTTGTTGTCTCAATGGAGGAGGAGATCTTTAAACTGGGTGTGCCCCACCAGCAAAGGCGACACCACGAGGAGCAAGAGCTGTCGTTGCAGATAACTGATCACATTTGGATACAACTGGACAAGTCGGGGGAAGTCATTGAGCGGACAGCCTTCACTCAGATCCACTGTCTTGCTTTCTTGAATGGGCAAGGAGACTGTTTTCTTGCCCTTAATGATCTTGGGTTGCTACAGTTTGACTCCAGCTACGGGTCTAAGGAGGGCAATGAACTTTGGATGGAGATTGCTGACAGCCATTTCCATAAATGTGTAAATGAGGCAGAGTTTCAGAGGTCCCGGCTCATTAAATTCACACCTCCTGACGCTTGCAGGGTAGAGCTGATGCGATACAAAACAATAGTTCTGGGCTGCACGGACACCCCATTCTCCATCAAAGCTGTGGTCACGGTTCAGGGTGCTTATGTGGAGCTCCAGGCTTTCCTCAACATGTCCGCCACCTTCCTTTCTTCCCTCCGAGTGTCAGACATTCACTACCCACTGTGTGAGAATGTAGTGATCCGTGTGCCAGTCCCAGGCGAATGGGTCAAAGTGACGCAGACGGTGGCTTTACTGCGGCAGAGGTCGCTGAAGGCCAGAATGAACAGAAATGCATGCCTGGGCTCAATCAACACAGCAGATTCACAACCAGTGATGCAAGTGTCAATCGGCTCTGTCAAGTACGAAAATGTTTATTCAGCCGTCGTGTGGAGGATCGACAGACTGCCTGCCAAGAATACAGGTAACATTTTTCTGACAGATTAGCCTTGCATCATAAATGTAGCATCTACACCAGCACCTGTGGTGCTTGAGGGTGGGGGGGGGGGGGGGGGGGGGGGGGGGGGGGGGAGGGGGGGGGTTTTGGGGGGACACTGATAGTGGGCAAAAAAACAACACATAATTTGAAATAAATCTCAACTCCAACCCCCCCTTTCTTCATCTGTTTTATGTAAGTTTTTTTTTTTTAAATGTTGTGTATGGTTTTCAATCACTGAGTTCTGAAATATTCACTTGTTTCTTCTTAATTCTATGATGTATTATGATTTTAGTGCAACATAAAAAAATGCATAATTTTCTGATGAGCATCTCGGTCTTTGCCTCTCACTGTGGTTTAATGTACTAACCACAAAAGACCTTTTATTTTCTTCTTTGCAGCAGTGGATCATCCCCATTCATTTTCTTGCAAACTGGAGCTGGGATCTGATCAGGAGATCCCCAGTGACTGGTACCCTTTTGTGACAATGGAATGTGAAATTATGGGTGCAGTTGTGTCGCAGACAAAGGTTAAATCCCTTGGCACTGTGAACGACATCCAGCCACAGAAGCATGTGACCAGTTGGACACGCTATCATTGTCAGGTGAGATGTTTCATGTAATAATATCCTGCTCAATGCACCCACCAACTTTAATGTAGGTGAACTTGAACTAATTGTTTTTTGTTTTTTTTTTGTTTTATTTTAAAGGTGGAAGTGGAGAAGAAATGGATTGAGACAGAGTCACAGAGGCAATCTGGTTGTATGACACAGTGACAGTTAAGGGAGCTCTGAAGAGACAGTGAAGATTATCCATTTAATTCAAAATAGTTTCTAAGATCTTCATCACGGGGAAAAGGGATGGCAAAAATGAGAATGTTTAAGGGACTTGGTTTTTATTATTGTTAAAATAATCAAATTACACGTAACCTGGTGGTACTTCTCATGGTGGTTAACACATCTTGTATCATGAAACTAAATATTTCTAGATCTAATCAAGTTTAACACAGTCTTTTTGCCTAGCACTTTACCTTTAATAGATTTATTGTAAGATCCAGTTTATACTACTGTCTGTCATATATATATATATATATATATATATATATATATATATATATATATATATATATATATATATATAAAATATAAAGCTTGCATTTGCATCATCTGCACTGTCCTCTGAAACAACCAACAGCCTTAGTCTTAAATGCACGCCAAATGGGTTGTATAAAATAGACAACTTTAGTGATGACAGGAGATGCGATGATTATTATCTGATGTTCAAGGTCAGGGCTTTTTGTTGCCCATTGTAAACTATCTGACTGAAGTTTCCATTCTTTATTGATTTCTGGGAAGTTTTTATTGCTGTTCTTTTTTTAAGGAAAACATTCATTCCATGTATCAGTAAGTCTTACAAATTATCTGCAAAAAGATGCATTTACAAAGTAAAGCAGCTGTTGCAATTTTCAAATGAGCTCAACTGTAACATTTGGAGCAGCTTTAGATTTTTCTGCAGCTTTACATAAAATTATGAGGACTGAAATTTTCTGCACAGCACTTGGTGTTATGTTACAAAGTGACTTTTTTTTCTTTTTTCTTAAGCTTATCATTGTCTTTAGATCAATGGATGTCATTTGGAGGACTGTAATTTTATTTAAATGAAATCTTTATGATGATCTATCTGCCTATGGGTTGTAAGTAGGGTTGGAATAAAAAAAATTAAATGGTGTGAATTTCAATTATTACTTTTATGTATGAGGTACTTAAGGCACATCAAAAGTAAAAGTTGATTTAAAATTTAGTGACTCCTTATAATTTGTTGCATGTCTTCATGAAATCTAAAAATGAAGAATTCTGTTTCCTTATGGTCATGTTTATGGTAAACCAGTTACAAATGCTGAGTTTATATCTGGCATTCATTGAACAAAAGCGAAAAGTTGTTTTCAACAGACACAGCAAGTGGTCTCCTGTTGCCAAATAAAATGTAATTTTCAGAAAATTATCCCCTTAAGTGTTACAAGCAGTGTGTTGTTTTCTTTCTTTGCTAAAGTTGGCTACCATAGAGGGGTAAGTATCTTGCCTTGAACTGAATTTACTTAATTGAAAACCCACTGTGAACATGTGTGGTCATTGCATGTTTGGAAAGAAAAATAAATTCAAATTTTTCACCACAGCACAAGTGTTTTTATAGTGCAAGTCTTGGTCGGAAGACGGATAGGTGAAAGAAGATGGATGGATGAATGGTCTTGGTCTTAAATTGGTCAGTGTGTCAACATCAGCTGAAACCTGCAGGAACTTTATCAGTTATACTGATACTTGGGGAAAAATTGTCATAAAACATTAATTCTGCTGCACTCCTTAACCCGAGTCTCCACTAAATGTTTTATTATATACACCATAAGGGACAGTGTTTATATTTCAGATATTTCCAATGAAAGTATCCTGTTTGGGGTTGAAATTGCCTAGTAATTTCTGTTGCTTAAGCTAAAGATAGCCTGCTTGAATAAACATTGAATAAACATGAGGTGGCTGGTAGAGTATTGTAATACTTGATAATAGAAGACAGACTATTGTTTTTATGGTTCAAGAGAAACTTCTGTACCCTGATTTCAAAGTAGCTTTGGTCATTATCACTTCAGTACATACACTGCATTATCTATTGATGTGCTGTTTAAGGAAGATGAACCAAACAGTGACTCTATTTCCTCCTGCTGACCAGCATGATAGCCCTGGACAAATTGCTAAACATGGCCCATCAGTCTTAGGGCCCAAGGAGTAAGGGAGTTCCTGATCTTGACTCAAATGTATGTCCCAAAGAAGACATAACAAATACATTGACCACAAAAATGTTAACCAAATGTGTGAAACAACCTAATGGTGACAATATGGCTACAAAGAGATGTACAATGCTCAAAATGAGATGTAAAACAACCTAAATCCAAATGAAATGACCACAAGTTGACACAGAATGGCTACATGCAATATATGATGCCAAATGAATACAAAGAAACAAAAACATGAATATATTAAATTAGGATTTATTATTTTGGAGGGCTCTGTGCTTTCAGGGTTGCAGTGTGTTTGCACAAAGACTACAAATTGTGACTGAAATTTGACCAACTATAAACACAACATGGTGAAGCGTCTCTGGTCTCCATAGCAACCAGTCTTTCTGTACACGGTTGGCTGTGTTCAAAGCTGATAAAATAAAAACATACACTTATGTATTTCAATCAACGGATGTTACTAGTCTTAATAAACTAATATATGATATATGAGAGGTTGGGCAAAAATAAATTAAAAAAATGACTGCAGGGTAATTTTGAAAAAAAGATTTGATATTTTATCTATGAACTGCTCTATTAGTGTTAAAAAAAAAAAAAAAAAAGCCATGGTATAATCTGCTGTGCTCTAAGCCAAATACTGAGAATAGCTTGCTGTACGGTTTGTTTTTAAGTGGAGCTCACCAATTACCTTAATTAATTATTACTGTCACCTGCGTGTACCTAAACGGGGGAATAAAAAAAATGCGACCGTATCTCCGTGAATAAAGTTTCTGACGAATTAATTTAGACGTTGTCGCGCTTCAGTTTTCCTTGAAACATGCTAACCAGCACAGCCCCAGTGGTGAGCAACTTTTTTTTTTTAAATATATATCTTGTTTTGGTATCGCCAAAGTGCTGAGTCTAGGATTTATCGACGATTTTTAAAAAAAATGTGCTTCAAATAAACAAAATATGAACAATTAAGAGTTTGATAAGCTATTATGTTTGAATCAACAACTGCAGGCGAAACTCTACCTTTCCATAATCAGTGACGTGATTGAGAGTATGAAAGAGATCTTCTTGGACGAAGGGCTTGAGGACGGGGTTCTGGACGACCTAAAGCATGTGAGCAACGTCCTACCTTAACGTGCTGGGGAAAAAAAACACCTAAATGTAGTGCACGTATCAAGTTGTCAGATAACGTTAGAGCATATAGAGGGGCAGCTGTCACTTCTCCGGGGAGATGAACTGCTGTGTTTTGTCATATGCAGCTGTGGGAGTCAAAGGTGATGCAGTCAAACGCAATAGAAGACGTCAGGAAGAACAGCAACACCAACCCTTCTAACCTTGTGCTCCAGCTACCTAACAATTATGAACAGACTGGCCAGGAACCGGCAGGTAAACCATGGAAAATGGTTTTACAGCTGAACTGCCACTGTAAATCATCTGTCTTTAAGCACCCAGCTGGTCAGACTTAATTTTTTTTGTGATTATAAAGTAATCTTTGTGCTTTCAGCCTCAGCTGTCATTGCTGCAAATCAGAATAGCCACAGTTTACCCGTCAAGGCAAGTGTAACGTTTATTTAATTTAAGCCAACCCATTACTTTTTGGCACTTTTAGTCATACCTAAAGGTCATATGTTCAAGGTTTTTCCCTTGAAACAAAAGTGAATTTTCCTTTATTAATCATGTAATGCCGTGTATCATTTTTGATACATGAATTTCTGAGAGGAAAAAAAATTAAACTACTAAATAAACAAAAATAGATGAACTTGCCTAATTTATAGTAAATGGAAAAATAATTATTTATTTAGATATGGTTAAATGCCTATTTGGAAGTGTTTTTGATTTTTAATATATGATCAACACTTGAAAAAGCAATATGACATTGTCGCAAGAGGTGACCAGAACATGAGTCCAAACTTTATTTTATTTTATTTTTCTTTTGTATTGGAGACTGCGATGCTTCCTAGAAATCATCAGATTTTCTTCAAAATGAAACTGAAACCAATATTTTAACATGTAAAATCTCCCTGATTTTCTGAAAAAAACACAAACTAATTTTGAAGTTGTAGTATGTAAAATTTTAAATCACAATTGGTGCTGGAGGGTGTCAACAGTGAAACACTTCACAGCTATAAAGTCAGTGGTATTTAACCCCCTTTTTGTAGATTTTCTTAGACGTGTCTAACTATTTTGCTGATATCCTGCCTCTGTAGCTGTATTCTGATTCCTTTTAGTTTTTTGATGCTTGAAGTTGCACCTGTGGACAAAGGGTCATAATAATATATATATATATATATATATATATATATATATATATATATATATTTTTTTTTTTTTTTATAT
>JAOWBL010000007.1:13516363-13539551 GCA_028564865.1 Zenarchopterus dispar | reverse complement strand
GCCTGGATTTGCTGTGCAGGTGAGGTCTAACAACATGGAGTGTAGAGATGAGTTCTTTCTGTAAATTACTGTACAATTACTGTTTTGATATGCTGAATTATGTTTTCCCTGTGATGATGTTTAATTGCAGAACACTTCAGAGACACTTGCTACTTTTTCCCTCCCTGCTGCTTTGGCATACCCTGTGCAGATACCAGCTGGAGTAACTCTTCAAACAGCCTCTGGTACAGAACAATGTTAACTCCTCAAGTCCTATATTCTTCTTGCATTTAAAAAAAAAATACTGAATTAGCTGGCAAAAAAAACTAACCACTCTTCTGTTTCCCTAAGGTCATCTTTACAAAGTCAATGTTCCTGTTGTGGTTACTCAGGCCCCAGCAGGCCAGCAGCCTGCATCCCATCCCGCACAGAGACTCCCTGAATGGAGGGAAGTGACTGCCTCTCGCTTCTCACCAACTGCCATTCTTCCCCAAGAGCCAGAACCGTCTTGTGTTCCAGCCCCTTCTATCACACATCCAGAAACCGCTCTGCCCCTGAGTCAGGAGAGCGACCTTCCCCATCCAGAGCTCACACTGGGTGATAATGAGACAGGTCCACCACCTGAACCTGTGAATGTCGGTGTGACTGTCTCATCTTGCACTCAATTATTAGACTTCCAGATCAGTAAAGAGGAGGCTTTGGCACGAACGGCACAGGACAAAGACATTGATGACATCTTGAAAGAGGTGATCGAGGGGGAGAGACAGAAAATGGAAAGAGCAAGAAGTCAAGCAGCTGGGAATGCTGACCATCAGTCTGAAGATGTTCTTGAGGTAAAAATTAATAATATGTGTGTGTGTATTTTATTTGTGTGTGTGTGTGTGTGTGTGTGTGTGTGTATATATATATATATATATATATATCTATCAATGATTAGTTTTTATTTGGGAAATGCAGATATTTTTTTGTTTTTTAACAGGCTCAGTGGTAACTATCCACATGACCATAATTTAAAAAAAAAAACCCAAATTCGTAATATAATGACTTTACAGAGCATTTCTTTCCTTTGTCAGCCTGTCTTCAGAAGCTGCATGTTCATGGACTTTCTCCCTTTTTATTAAGTGAAAGTCATGCTCAGTGGGGTCACTCAGCCATCTAGAACTTTCTATTCTTCTGCCTTAACAAGCTCCACAATCTTTTCTACTGTTTTTCTTTTTAGTCATTATTCACTTGTAGTGAGGTGCACAGTCTTATCAGTTCTGCCTTGTGCGTTTGAACCCAACCTCAGCTTCTGTACATGTCCAAATTCGTCCTGCTGTTCCTTTCGGTGCTTCAGTACTTTCCTGCTTGCAGTTCCACTGGCAGCCTTACAGGTCAGTGCCGTCATGCTACTTACATCATGTTTGACACATGGTTTGCTCGACTTTGGCTGATGAGCTTGTACTTCTTCTGTCTTCTTTTGCCATCATCCTGTTTCACCTTGATCTTGTCTTCATTTGATTAAGGAATTTTTATTTCAATGTAAACCTGTTAATGGATTTGTAGATTTTGATTTCAAAGAGAGGATTCTGTTGAAAACCAGTTACCAGACCTTTTGATGCAGAGCTCAATAGTGGTTTCCTTCTTGATCAGACCCTACCAAGTTGCTGCTGAAGTTTCTGCTCCCTTGCAGATTGTTTTGGGCTTTAAGCCTAATGGCTTGCTGTACATGGTTCTGTACATTTGTCTGGACATATGGTCAGAGAGCATCATCACATATGTGAATTCATTTTTTTTTTTTTTTTAAGTCTTTACTTTGGCATGAAATAACCAGAAAAATGCCCATTAGCTGAATGTCCAATTGCTTTTAAGCATATGGAAAATATTTCAACTTAAAGCAAAACAACATGAATGCAGTTCTTTTTTAAAAACAGTTCAATGCTTGTTGGTTAGATTTAAATCTGCTGGTGTGTACAGAAGCAAAATGTCTCTGTTTAAATACTTATGAAACCATCTGGACTGTTGGGTCTGCCCTTTTTGAAGTTTGATCCATATTTAACAATATCGTTTTAACCTAATGATTCTCCACACAAATATTTAATTTGTAGTAGTTCCAGTTATGATGAATGCAAGACTTAATTTTATATTCATTTATCCTGAGTTTACACATGAATTACATTCAGATATTAAGTGCCGCAAAACAAATGTACCCCTTTGTCAATTCCCTGGACGTAATCATGATATACCGGTTAATGTTTGTTTTTGTCATTTCTGTTAAGTTTGACTTGGACTACAGTTACCATGAACTGTCCGACATCGTTCAGCTGGATGGTCCTGCAGATAACTCTGACCATGAGAAGGAAGAAGAGGAAGTTCCATTAGAAGAGAAC
The DNA here is from genome assembly GCA_028564865.1 of Zenarchopterus dispar. NCBI lineage: Eukaryota > Metazoa > Chordata > Actinopteri > Beloniformes > Zenarchopteridae > Zenarchopterus > Zenarchopterus dispar. The sequence continues at coordinate 13,537,203 of JAOWBL010000007.1, read as the reverse complement.
GACTTTCTGGGTTTAATCAATGCAGAGGCCATTAAAGCCTTGCAGGAAGAAGAAGTAAGCAGTGACGACAGCATCTCCTCGAGCAGCGAGGGCGAGAGAGCAGATGAACTCGCTGATATTGAGGACGAGGTAAGAGAGAGCTTGACATACATTTTCATGAGTCATGATTTCTTTCCTGCTAGAAATGAGAGCATGTGTTCATCCTGTGTTGTTTCCCACATGTAGGACCCTCTGAATTCAGGTGACGATGTTGTTGAGCAGGACATCCCTGATCTTTTTGATACCGACAATGTCATTGTTTGCCAATATGACAAAGTAAGAATATCTTTTTCAGTTGTTCTTTATATGCTATCCTTTGGCTCTCAAAGTCTAGTACTGAACATTTATGGCGAATGTAGTGAATATTTTATCATATTGCAGATTCACCGCAGCAAGAATCGCTGGAAATTTCATTTGAAAGATGGGGTGATGTCTTACAGAGGCAAGGACTATGTGTTCTCTAAAGCTGTGGGGGAAGCAGAATGGTAATGAGCATCAACCTAAACAGATCAAATGACATTGAAGAATTTTTTTTTAAAAAGGATTCCTTAAAAGTAAAATTGAAAAAAAGATTAGTCAATTTAGATCTGGTGGGAATGTAATATGGTTTGGAGATCAACAAGTCAATTCACTGCTGTGCATATTCATAAATCCTTTTTTTTTTCTCTCTCTCTCATTGTGTAATTAGAGAGAAACTGTAAGCTGTTGATGCAACAGCCAATTAACTTTGCTCCAGTTTGATAAGACAAAGGGCATGGATTTATGTTATTTTTCTTGGATTTCTTAAGTGGAGTAAAACATTATTTTCTGTCATTAAGTCTTTAAAAATATCAAACATGTTAGATTTTCAAGCAATGAAATGGTTTGCCCTTAATTATGCTTTAAATAAACTGCACTTCAGTGTTGTGCTGCAATTATGAATGTTTGAGATGTTTCGTTTTTTATTTCTCATTTTCATGTCACAAACAAATCTGTTATCAGTAATCTTGACATACAAGTGACAGAAGAAAGCCCAGATTGACCCTATATTATGTGTATGTAAGTGATTGTTTAAAAGACACTCAGATGAAACTAGATGGTCATATAGCAGCTTCAGAAACAGGTCACACTTTGAAGCTTTGTTAAATCAGTCGGGTATAAATCCAAGACTTGTATGTTGTTTAGTTACAAATTAAAATAAAATAATCATGAGGCATCATTGTAACAATTAGACATTTTATTTAAAACACACAGGCACAGAAATAGGAAAACATAACTTAGGAAAAAAATAATTTAAATAGTACAGTCTGTGTAACTTTTATCAGTTTGTAACACCATGGTGTGCAGAAGAAAATGCAAAATAATTCCAAGTTTGTCAGACAGATGGCTCTGCAGCTGCACCAAAGCTATAACATCTTGGTTTCAGTCAAGTGCAGGACAAAAGCTGGATCATTGTTTTGTTTTTTTTTTTTTTTTGTGGTTAAAATACAGTGGGTGATACATTTTGCCAACCACTATATTTAAAATACAGTGAGTGTTTTTTTTTTCTTAGACTTTCCAGTTTCCCAGTACTACAGTAACTCATACCAAGAATTTACAATGTGTCGTTTTTCTTCTTTCCATCAACAAATCCCATCTTATTTGGTATTAGATACATATAAGTAGAAAGGAACATTTTACGGAGTTTGTGGTTGTGAATCACTGCTCAATGCAGTACTGTCAAGATGAGTTAAAAATGTGTAAAGTCCTTGTCACACACCTGAACAAGTTTCTTTATATTGGATATTTTCCACATGTGTTGAGCAGAACTAAAAAAATAGTACTACAATTTTCTGCAGCCTGTCTGGCCCATATGTACCATTTTTAGGAAGAAATTAAACTGAGACAACTGTTGTAGATGTAAGATTCTCTCACTCAAGTTAACTTCCAGTGATGATGATACACGACAAAAATGTTACTTTAATTGGTGGATTTTTTTTCTCAGGTTTCATTAGTAATAACACCGATTTAATTTTAAAAAAGTTACTTTAGAGAACAGACAGTTGGCACAGAAATCTACAAACTTGAATCTTCGTATCTAATAATTATGAAAATCAAAGACATGTTGAGTAGTAGTTCTTTGAACTTGGATCTGTGTTTAACTGAGTTATTGCTGCTTTAATATGTCTGCAGTGTTGAAGCATTCTCAGTCTCCAAACAAACCAGTTTGTCCTGCATCCCTTCTCGACCCACCTGCATTTTTACACAACTGTATCAGTGCAGAAGCAGCAACTGCATCACATGTCTTCCATCTGAGGTCTGTTGATCCAATGGATGAAATTCTCATTATTCAAAATAAACCAGATTAAATCTGATTGATGCTTGTTATGCAGAAGATGTATAATCTCTCCATGTTGACCCACGTTTTGAAGAAGTGCTACAATTCCAACAAGACAGCAGATGCGGCCTTTAAGTTCCCGATAAACATCTGAACGCTGACGATCATGTGGCTCCCTTACTTAGAAAACAACCTTTCATCTTAATGTGATAAGCATAAAAACTTAACAAGTGAGGTTTTCTGCTGGTCACTCTATTGGCGCAGGCTCGTCGTGACGTCAGAGTCTTTGATCTAAGGAAATCGGCACTGGCATGGCGGCAGCTGCAGCGGCTCACCAGCAGGCACACATCCTTCCTGAAAGCTCGTGTGAAGATGGTGTACAAGAACGGGTTGCAGAGGGAGTTGATGGGATAGAAAAGGATGAGGAGGATCTTGGAGTGTGACACGGTTATGAGTGGCATACGCAGGGCTGCAGAGATGGCGAAGAAGGAGATAGGTGCCATACACAGAAAGTCTGTGAAAATAAGCACAGCCATTCGTTTGGCAATCTTGGCATCTCCATGTCGTGCAGAGTGCTCTGGTTTGTGAACACTGAGATAGATGCATATGTAGCAGTAGCACACCACTAGGAAAGCAACAACATTGAGGATAAGCACAGCCACTACATAAACCTGAGAGCTCAGAGTGTCGATGTCCATTGGCAGACAGATGCTCACTTTGCTGTAACTGCTGACCCCCACCAGAGGGAGTAGGGCAACCAGTAAAGAAAAGCCCCAGCCTGCTCCCATCATAGCAGTCACATGATGCATCCGCAGCCTCTTGTTGACATGCATGGCGTTGGTGATGGTGTGCCAGCGTTCGAGGCTAATCACAGTCAGTGTGTATACTGATAGCTCGCTGGCAAACACGGTCAAAAACCCTGCAGTGCCACATCCAGGCCCTGTCTGCCAGTCCAGGGCATGGTTGTAGTACTCATGACGTGAGTGGTAGTCCATGAAGGCAATTAACATCAAATAGAGACCCATGCACAGGTCAGCAAAGGCCAGATTACACATGAGAAATCTGGAGATGGTTAGTTTGTGGTGGCTAATAAGCAGGATGACCAAGACAGCAAGGTTACCAGCCACGGCGAAAACTGTAATTATCCAGGTGAGGCAGCGCAGGAAGGGAAAGCCCAGCAGATCCTCACAGGGGTTAAAAGCATCTGGCTTTGGTGTGCACATGACGAAAGGGCTGTTGTGACAATCAAATTCCAGGTCTGGATATTGGAAGTTGATGTCATTGATGAGATTCATGCCATCATCAGTGGGCCCTCTGAGGATAAATGTTAAGATTACTGTTAAAATGTCAGGAAAAAAATGAGTAGAGACAGTATTTGGAAAGATGTAATCATGCATGCCCCTCTCATAGAGGTTATCTGTCTCACCCAAACACATAGAGGCTAGTTTAAAGACAAAATAATGTTAGCAGCTAAAAAAATGTGTAGTCATTCAAATTTTATGCATCATGCAATGTGACACCTTCAGGTCTCAGGTTCAAAATAAAGTTTTGTAGGGATATTTTGTAAACAGACTTGTTACCAGCTGTATTGTGGTAGCTGGTACTGACAGTACTCATCTGTTGCACAAAGAACTCGCTTTAATGAGGATTACTGAATTCTCTGAATTTATGATGTAGACATATGTCGCTGATGACATGTTCTCTACTATTATGCTTTTATCCATGAGGTTGCATCCTCTTAAATTCCTCCTCCAAATAAGTTGCATCATCTCACCAGTCCTGAGATACTTGTGCAGAAAGTTTCAGAGTCAAATTAAAACTTTTTAACGAACCTCTCAGTGGGATGAATTACTGAACCTCAACAGGCAGGGAAGAGACTTACATTTCTGTTTCGCTGAGCCCACAAAACTTTGTGAAGTTCTTTGAAGCATTTTCCCTTTAAATTAAAAAAAGAGAGAAAAAAGTTTATGTTGCATTAAGGGTAAGTTAACTGCTAATTGCCAGGTTCGGTTGTTCATGGAGATGCAAGCAGGTTTGTCACATCGCCGGGAGCGTCCGGTCGGTTACCTCTGTTTCCGACGCCATGAGTGGAAGGCACAGCAGTGGCTGGGGTACGTGAGCTCGGCCTCCAGCAGTTCAGCCAGGCTTTCTAGTGGAGGGAGGCTCTTCAGAGCGAAGGCAGCGCTGGCTTTCAGAGATCGCACCTGACTCAGTCCCTTAGACGGGAGGGAACTCAGAGCTGTGGAGGAAACATCCCTGAATTGCATACACAAAAAATACAAACATTTATTTCAGTGAGGATTAGAAAAAAGTGGGTAACTCTTACATGCACAGAATTTAGATAAGTCATTGGATTGCTCCGAGTCATCGGAGTTATGACTGGTCTAGGCAGTTACTCATTTTTTTGGTGTACCTTTTTAAACTGTAGTTTTTTATTTTAATGAAGTCAATCTATCAGCAAGAGAAGCTCATTTTTTCTTCAATGAGATCTTGTTTTAAACAAATTTGGTACATTTATCTGAGGCCTTCATTAAGTTCTGGCTGTTCTTTGTGTAAAAGAAGAAAAAAAAACACTAACGCAAAGCCACATTAAGTATCCTCTTTCCTCCTTTATTTGAACGTAACACTTGTATACCAAAAGATAAAAATGCCCATGCTGGACCCCACACATGCAAAGCAAGGACCTTTTAGCATTTCACAAATTCACAAGCAAGATAAGAGGTAATTTCAGCAATCAAAGACCTTGTGAGCTCTTTGCTGCAGACTCTGGCTGCTAATCAGTATTTAGCAGTCTTGTTTGCTGGTTGTTTACACAGACAGACTGTCACCACTTTAATCTTTTACACACAAAAATAATAAACTTTGTCATGAATACTAATCTTGCTTCTTGACCCACTTCAAGTATAATCACTTTAATGCAGATGATTAAACTGTTATTTATAAATCATTTACATTTTTATGTTGCTTTATGCTTCACTGAGTCCCACATTGCAAATATCATTTTCTTTTAACAGCATTTGCTTTACACATATGTTCACTAGCTACTTTAATCAATTTAAATTTGCAGCATAATACAATTAATTTAAGGTTTTTAAATATCCAAAGAAAAAACTGCCCTTTTCGTTGAGAAGTTTCAGCATAAGACAATTTATTTCAGGTTAAAGCTCATAATCTGTCTTTTTGCTTTTTCACATTATTTAAAAAGGCACATGAAACCAAATAATTGATGGTCATACAAGAAATACATTTGTTCAGAATAGAACTGAAGCAAAATGGTAAAAATAATGGGGTGTATAAAACCAAAGGAATACGATGAAAAATGTTTCAAGTGCACAAATAATCCTCATTTACAGGCTCCATTTTTTTTGTGTGTGTGGCTCTGCTAGAATAGTTTTACAAGCATTAGCATTCAAAAACACATTACATCTCTCAGCCTGTACACTACCACCGCACATCACGCCTCCAGCTGCCTAAAATGCTCTGTTTCATCACCTTTCTCTTTAAGAGCCATCGTGCCATGGAGTTAATATTCCCGGCCATAAATGCGTTTTGACATTTATTTTTCACATGTATCCTGTAGGGAACACTTACTCCTGACAGGCAGCCAGTGCATGTATGAGGTGTTTTTTGTCAGACGCCATTACGGTTATAAAATCAGGAATTCAGACACTTTCTAGACGTAGAGGGTCAACCGTAAGTGTCGTGAAACTGATAGCTGGTTAACGTGTTTGGATTTCAGGAGCTTAAATGGAGCTTTAGTCATCAGATCATACTTGCTCCGCTTTCTTGGTGCCAACACCTGCCGTGCTTTACTAGTGGCTGAGAAAGTTTACAGTTGGAGTAAGCAGAAGAAACAAGTGAAGTCAAGACCGGCTGTAAATTAGGAATACATTTAGGGAGAGCGTGAAAAAGAGAGCTCCAAGACATTAAATAAAGCGATAGCTAATAGATAAGAACATCAGATTACACACAAAGCATTTAGGACGGTTAAGGGGTAGTAACCTCTGTGAGAGTAAAAGAAGCTCTCTTTGGTGTCGACTTTGAGCTTTGTAACTTTAACCTGCTTACGTGGACAAAATCTAAAAAACACACATAAGGAAAAGAAAATGCCCACGGACCACACAGTCTGTTGACAGCTCTGAGAAGTACAGACAAATGAACATTTTTTATGACTTTAAATGAATACTTAGTGACTTACAGATAGCTTGGACCTGCGCCTTCTCCAAAAGCATCTTCTTCAATATACCTCAGAAACCTGTTGTCTCTCAAAATTCTACAAAAAGCAAAAAGGAAAAAATAAATCCCGTAACATATGTAACCTCAAGCTCAAACTGTACTGTTTATTTTTTTTTTAACTTAACAAACAATATGGAAGGAAACTAAAGATGACACTGTAACGGCATCCAATGGCCCCGAACCATTATTCATCTACTTTTTGTTTTCTCGAGTTGACACTGAAGAGGATAAGCAGTATTTTTAGGCTGCAGGGTGTCTCTACATATCTTGTCCTCATCAGCATTCAGCATTACAGGGCAAGGAAATAAAACAACGGGGCATCCAATCTTTGTTTAGTCTTACATAAGCTTTGTTTACTGGTACTCTCAGTTTTTATGATTAGAACAAGAAAAGCATCAGTAATATACTTAACAGAGACAAAATGCATTGCTGTGGTATATTTCATTTCTGTCACATCAAGAAACTGTTTAAAGTGCTTACAGAGTGTTGAGCTTGGTGCCATTGAATGCATGAGACTTTATTTCCTTGAAGCCATTTCTAACCAGGTTCCTGTCGGGGACACAGTGTTATAAATTCCAGTTTGCTGTCAAAAGCACCTATTGCCAAGGTCAGACAACTGAACATTCAATTACATGAGATCCATCGATAAGCATTCCTAGCCACTGCTGTTAGCTCAGATAATGTGCTAATAAAAGGACTTAGGCCTCTGCACTCACATGTCAACGTACTCCTTTGTGATGCCCTGGAAGGAATTAGCAGGAATGATCTCAATCCGCATGTTGTCGGCCATTTCTCTGCAGGCAGCGGAGATATTGTTCAACTACATGCTCAGTCAGACAAAATTTATGCATTTTTACATAAATGAGCAGTTTGAACTGTGACACAGTTGGACAGCGTTTCCAGCGGTGCTTGATGGCGATGTGTCATTGATAGAATAAGAGAGGTTCAGAATAAACGGCTCTCCTGAGAGGAACTCCTGTGGTTTTGCAAAGCCAGTTTAGAGAGGTGCTGCTTTTAAATTGTATTACTTACAGGATAAAGTTTGGTGCCAAGGAGAAGATGGTTGTCAAGTCTGGGAAGTGCATCATGCCGGTGTTAGAGATGCTCCTGAAATCGGCAGAGTTGGACTATCAGAAGCAGATAACAGTAAGTCTTCAAATTACTTACAAAATGTCACACCAGATGGCACTTTAAGGGCTCACTTCTGGAAAATGCAGAGCTCACTACTAAATAAATTAAAGAACGTTCCCAGAATCACTTTTTTTCTAAAATTTTGCATTGAATAATAACCTAGAAAAACATTGCATATTTAAGAGGAATCTAAATTGAACTGTTCACGGCAGCCAACGCGTTTAAGCTGCTTTGCTTCGTAGCACTCTAAGAAAGGATTAAGATGCAGTTGTCACTCTCAGAACTGTGCTGGCTGACATTTTTCTTTTTCCCAACAGCAGATGCTCATTCATCACCAAGTCAACCTGCCACTACTTGCTTGGCCTAGAGGTCAAGAGTTTCACAACCGGTTGCCCACTGGACATAAAGTCATCTTGACCTAAAAAAAAGACAAGTCTGGTTGCCCACAATGACAAAAAGACTTTTTGTCATTTAAAAAAATTCTAGCATAAACTGACCTTTGCTGTGCATACAGAATCTAGCACTCATGCAGATGTGTGCAGTTGGTCAAATGTTGATGCCTCCCTGATTCTGGGAGGATGAGCCTCAGGACTCACCCTCTGGAGCTTATGAACGAATACCACACTTCAAACAACCCTTCATAACGATTAAAAATGTACTTTCATTGTCTCCATTGGCATCTTTGGAAACGATCCCCACAACATGCAAAAGTTACAGCAAAGTCACATAGGAGTCAAGCTTGACTGCAGGGAATGAAAATGACTTATTTGTTAAAAGATGATGCAATAAGCATGTAAAATGAAAGGGACTTACAAATATTCCAGTTTGGGCAGGTCAGTGAAGGCCCCTTTTTCAATAAACCTCAGACTGTTGATATTTTGCACTGAGCTGCGGGAATAAAAATGAGGAAGCGTATCAGTAATTACTATATTGTTGTCAGCAATTGTCAACAGACAAACACAGAAAAACTCATTCATGCTTCAGCGACTCTGAAAGTCAAGGATTAAACATGCTGCTTTGTAATCGACTGACTAATCCTAGGAGACTTAAATTAAATGCAAAACACAAACCAGCTGTTCAAATGAATAATTGCTTTCATCATGGTTGAATGTGATGTGTGGAAGAAGGTAAAGCGTCGCTCAGCCTACATTTGCTCCAGACTGTGGAGGGACAAGAAGGCGTGTCGCTGTATGTGTGTGATGCAGTCGCTCTGGGAGATCTCTCTGTGGCACAAAGAAATAACTCTATGTCAGTTAACACAGTAAAAAAAAAAAAAAAAGAAAAAAGTTGGTAAGGAAATTACTCTCAGATCAAGCTCTTGAAATATCTTTTCAGTGATGTACAGTGCAGGATGTTTTTAATATATTCCTCGTAAAAGAAAATAGGACAGGGTTGATTGATAGAGGGTTGCAAGCCATGAGGGAAATGTCAAAATAATACCACCGACAATTCATATTTTCTAGGGCACTTCACACACATTGTGGTCCTTGTTTTTGGATATGCTCCAAACATACATGACGGATGCATCCAGGCCAGGAAGACTGAGTGAAGATGTTTAAGAAGGAGGACTAAACAAAGACAAGGAGAGACTAACTAAGTCAATAAAACTTCTTGGCTTGTCCTTGATGCCTTTTTTATCTGATGAGCATTCAGATAACAGAAAGCTCTCCATCCTCTGTTTGTAATCGTCCTTTTCGACTCCCAGTTGCATGGTGATGGTGCCTCCACATCAAACAAAGACACAGTAAAAGAACTCCAACTGTGCTGTAGATCCATTTTTCCATTATCCCTCCCCCTCCTCTCCTGGCTGTATTACATATTGTGTCATAATTGCCACCCACATTTTATAAAAAGCCATCTCACTTGATCGTGTAAATGAAGGCGTGCTGTGATTTCAAGTATGCATCATCAGTGACAAAACCACATAAAGCTCCTCATCTCAGTCTACCTTTACATGGGTTTATAGGTTGAGAAAGTGAAGGATATCAGTTTGAAATTCACTCGAAATTGAACATTTGAACACAGTGAGTCAGACACATTGAGGTGCAGTACATATATGAGCTTAATAAAAGTTTCTTATATGGGCTCTGATTTGATCAAATTATAGTATTCAGGTGTGATTCAAACTTTGGCTTTAACTATGTAATTCCACAACCTTCCTTTTTTTGCTTCCAATTAATTTATCAGTGGATTTACTGGTGGGATAAAAGTCATTATATTGTTGAAAGGTCAACCCCAGGTTTATCCCTTTATAATGATTTTTGTTGGACTCTCATGCATTCAGTCCAATTTGATCTGAACACAGTTGTTGCTAGTGCATGATTGATACGCTACTGGCAGTTCAGTTGGTGGTCCTAATCTTCTCTTCCTAAGTGTATGACAAGCTCAGATTGGTACCATTAGTTTACTGTACCATTGTTCCTCAAAATGGTAATAAAGTGACTACAAGCACAAAGAGAGGTGCTATCAGTACCACAGTATATCTAAAAAAAAAAAAAGAATAGTGCTAGGTGAAGTTCAAACAGATGTATATCAGTTCTAGAAGTTAAATACTGGTAGAAAACTCACTTCGATGGTTATAGTTTGTCTGTCAAAACTGCAAAATTCTGAAATGGAGACCAAATCTGAGCATAATGAACCACATACATTCAAAAGTGTCTGGTTAAAAATGGGACAATGTAACTTAATCCTTTATCAGTCAAATAATATCTGGTAGCTTTTGTAGACATATATACTATGAACAAAAAAAAAGTTACAAAGTAAAAAAAAAAAGAGGTTTATATTCTCCAATACCGCTTTGGAGTTGATACTTTAAAACTGCAAGTATTTTATTGACTGACCCTTGGAGGATTAAAAGTGAAAAGCAGAAACATTTAGTGCAGAAAAATGCCCTGTACCTGTTAAACCGTTCTTTCTGAATAAAGAGTTGCATTTGGTCACAGTGGGAATATTGGTAATTTAGTTTAGATCCCTTTAAATGGTTTATTCTAAGGGTAGATGTTCCTTATTTTTAAGAACAATCACAACAAAAAAAGACATGCGATTCAGCTCTATGTGTGATTGCGCCCTCTTAAAGTAGTTATATCTGCAAATAAAACCTTCAGGGTGGGATGGGCCTTTCCTTCAACATGGAATAGGAAACAAACTCCACAGCCAGATGCCACTTTGTTGGGAAATAATAAGTTGTCATGAACTATGCTCACCATTCCCCAAGTATAATAGATATAACATTCACTTTTACACATAAAGTTAAACATATTGTGAAATTATTAAGGCCAAATTATGTCAAGGTTTGAGACTAGTGACATAAGAATTGTTATAGTTCAGTATTTTTCTAACTAGATATGTAATTACTTTTATTCAGTTTTTGTGTTCTGTGTGTTACACACCTGACACACGATTATAAGCAGCATTTATTTAAAACCGGATTTTCACTATATATTCAGTCATATTGCTGATTTTAAAACATATATACTTACATAATGGTAATATTGATGAGCTCCTTGAAGGCATGAGTGGGAACCTGTTTCAAGTTCATATGGGTGAGCCTCCTGTGAGATTCATGAAGAAGGCTTTTAAATTCACAATCATACAGCTACATTTAGAAGAAAATGCACAAACAGGTTGTCTCTTAACATTAGCCTATGACCCTCAGAGAAATGTTACAGTGACAGAAAGAGAATTAAAAACGAGATAAAGTAGGTTAAGTGTCTTGATGGATTTAGTGTGAAACACCACCGACTGTCACCAGGAGGATTAGACTGTGACTTTGAAGTGCAGCCAGGGCAGAAAGTTTTTTTTACTCACAGTCTCAGGAAGGATGCAGCTCCTGGTCTAGAGGCCAGCTGAGTGTCTCTGCTGCACTCAAACGTGCCAGCGGTGCAGCGGCAGATGGGAGGACAGGTAAAAGCCCAGCAGGAGCGCGCGTTCAGAACGCAGGACAGCGCGAGCAGGAGCCAGACCTCCCGGGGAGCCATGTGTGACACCGGGCCAGTTCTCACCACTGGGTTCAGACAAGAATATCAATACAAAAACTCTGGTGCTTCTCCTCCAAGCTGAGGTTTAAACACCAATCAGGAAGAAAAAAAATCTGGTCTTTATCATACCAGGCCAAAGGAACAAGGCTAAATAATCTCTGAGTGAATGTGAGGATCTGCTGCTGCCTTCAGGTGCTGTAGTAATTGCGACGTTGCTGGCAGAAGACCCATTAAAGAGAAACACGGAATTTTCTTTGACTGCGAAGCATCGCAGATGTGACGTTTAGTGGGTGGGGATCAGAAAAGCTCAAATTGACGTGGTGAAGTCAACGGATCAATTGCTTGTTGAAGGGAGGAAAGGAACTTTTGGCATTCACACTAGTGATGTACCAAAGCGTGCCATGTAGTTTCAAGTAAGATTTTTGTACAATTTCTCTTTGCACATTATTTTTTTAATGTTAGGTTAATATTATATAAAATGATGCAAAAACCTACTGAAAAAACAAACAAACAAACAAACAAACAAACCAGCACATTTTTTTCCTGATCATCTGATCATCATTTCTGATCGCCTGGTTTGGATTTGACATTAAATGCAGGAGAGCATTTTATGCAAATATAATTTTTTGTGTGCATATTATATGAATTTTGTTAAGTGTTACAATCTCAATTCCAAAAAACGTTGTATGAAAAAATGTGAATCAAAACAGAATGCATTGATGTATATTTTAAATTATTTTTATTTTCCCAATAGAACATAAACAACATATTAGATAGTGAAACTCAGACATTCTGCCATTTTATGGGGAATATTAGTTCATTTTGAGTTTGCTGGCAGCAACACATCTCAAAAAAGTTGGAACAGGGTGATGTTGATCATTGTGTATCCCTCTTCTTTTAACATTTGTCATATGTATGGGATTTGAGGAGACCAGCTGCTGGAGTTTTAGGAGAGGGACATTGTCTCAATCTTATCTGATGCAAGATTCTAGCTGTTCAACAGACCTAGGCCTTCATTGACAGAGCTTTTGTTTCATGATGTCCCAAATGTTTTCTGTTGGTGAAAGGTCTGGACTGCAGGGAGGCCAGTTCAACACCTGGACTCTCTTGTGAAACCATGCAGTGATGGATGGAGTGTGGTTTAATATTATCTTGCTGTAATATGCAAGGCCATCCCTAAAAGGAGACATTGTCTGGATGGGAGCAGATCCCTCCCTAAATCTCCTATGTACATTTAACATTAATAGTGACTCTCCAGACATATAAGCTGCCCATAGCATAGTCACTAATGCACCATCAGGAATAGAGGCTTTTGGACTAAGCACTGATAACAAGCTGGATGGTCCCTCTCCTCTCTTGTCTGAAGGACACGACATTCATTTCAATGAACTTTGGCCCAGAGAAGACAACGGCATTTCTGGATCATGTTCACACACAGCTTTTTCTTGGCACGACAGAGGAGTAAGCGGCATTTGTGGATTGCATGGTGAACTGTGTTCATTGTTTATTTTATAATCTCTAATTTATGCTTTATCCTACTTTATCCTCTTCAACACCAGCTCATTGTGCTCATGATCTCAGCAAAACTGGAAAAGGAAGTGATTTATAGTTTGTAGAAAATAGTATATGTGCTCGCTTGCCTTTCTTTTGTGCATGTGTAACTTACAATACATTTCTTAACCACAGCCAAGCAGTAAATCATTGCTATGAAAAGTAAGGGGTTATGAGTGTATTGTATTGTATAGATGTACAAAGCAACTAGCTGGGGTGAATCATTTATAGTTAAGTTAAAAATAAATTTGGGGATGGGATAAAAAAAGCAAAATCAAATGACTCTTTGATGACAGCAGTTTATTATGTCATCCTTGAGTCCATCCCAGGACACTTTCAGTTCAGACTCCAAAGAGAAAGCGGATATAAGTGTTTTAGACCACCATCAAATGCATCCCGAGTCATCAGATCTGGCTCCATCCAAATGTACTCAGACTTTTTTAGATTAGTGTTGGTCGCTTGCTTGTTTTTTGGAATACAGGAACCTTTCTATATTTTCCACCTCTGTTTTTCATCTCAGTGTCTGATAACAAATGACTGTAGTTTGTTAAAGTGCTTTTATGGGGTCATTTTAGCTTTCCTGGGAAGATGGAAGTCATCTGTAACACAACTGTACTGAGTGGTCAAACCAACTATATTATATTGTGTATAAGCCCAACATCTGAGTCTGCTGTTATAGAAAACTTTGGTAGACACTGGTGAAAAGTTGGTCTTGAGACACTAGCACTTTATATCAATCTTTATAAATCGAAGCAAACACAGAGGGGTAAAAAAAAAGCATGACTTCCAGAATAAGTTGAATTAATAAAATGTGATAATTTTAACCCAGCAGCTGGTCTGTGACATCATGTACCTACTTATAAATGAATGAGGACAAAACTACATATTTAAACATAATGAAAGCTCCAAACTCATCTAAAGACTTTCTTCATTAAGATTTTGGCTTCAATAATTGCTTTGATAGTGCACTCTAAATGGTTTTGTGCTGAGTTATACAAAAAACTGCTTCTCTCCTGAGGGGAAGTCTGTATAACGGCGACTTTCTTAATAAAAACAGCTGTATTTAGATGTTTAAATGCCAATAAACTGGCAGTGTATGGGAAAGGTAGAGTTTACTCAATTTATGACATCTACAGTCCAATTATGCTGTAACTTAGGAAACTGATGATGCTCAGGAGGATGCATCTTTTCTTTTTCTTTTTTTCCTCTTTTTTGCCTTTTCAGTTTGTGAAAAGTGGATCTGAATGAGGTCAACTAATAATACAGTAGAAATTAGACTCTGGTTTGTTATTTTTATAACACTTTGCACCATGTTCTGCTTTGTGTTGCCTACATTGAATCTCTTGTGCAGTCAGTGACCCTGACCTCCATCCTGGTCTTCCAAAATGCCAATGTGGGCCATGTCAACAGAGCTGCAACACCTTCTTTTCACCATCTTCTTACACAGTAATGCACCCCCTCCCCCCCCACGCCCACACACATACACACATGTGATCAGTTCCCTGTAAAGGTTACTGCCCAGTACTGTTTTACTAAGTCTTGTTTCCATGCAAGCCTTTTAACTGACCACACTGACAGCCTCCAGTACGTTTTAACTCCATAGTAAGAGAAAGAGAAAAAGAAAGAGAGAGAGAAATAAAACTCTGGCAAGGAGAGTTAGGCTAATTTATGCAGACAGACCAGGATCTGCCTACGCCTTCATGCTACCACCATGCTGCGCATCACTTCACAACAAGGTCATGCACAGCAGGAAGAGAAAAGCATACAGAATGGATTTGGAAAAATAAGGCTACATCACCTTAAAATGTCATGCTGACTTGGCAGACAGCGCCAAAATAAGTGGTTACACCAATTAAAACAGCTGCACTGTTTCAATTGTTAGATTAGTGCTGTCTTTCAGGATCACCAGGGCTTTCTTAGACCTTTGCCTGCCTAATTCAATTTACAAGCAAAGCAGAAACAGCTACAACTAAAACATATACAACTGAAAAAAAGAAAAGTCTTATTCTAATTGTATGGCAGGGTTCTGGTACTCAAGTCCTGTCTGCTTTGAATACCATCAGATCATTTTCCACAATCTGTTTACATACCTATAGTTGATAAGCATTTTAGCACGAGACTTTGATATGCTATTGGATATCATAATATGCTCATATATGGTTTCATTTCTATTCTGGGAGTTGACATGCTTTCATTTTTCTCATCGTTGCACCTCTTGGTTCTCATTCTTTGTGGGGTACATCAAACAACCCACTGGGCAGGCATTGTACATGTGTTTCACGGTGATGCTGTCAAGTCCAGGAACAAAAGGGTGAACAAAAGACACATTACCATTAACCTGAAGAGAAGAGATGCCTCATTTTCACTTAACAGGGTCAGAGACTTTTACTCTTTGGTCCTGTCCACTCTTCTGCTGTCAGAACCTAACAAACCTTCTGTTGTTCTGATGTTGAATTGGATATATACTGTGCATTTACTTGTCCCAGGTCTTGATGCCATTGTCTCTCACTTTAACCAGGTATTCAGAAATCTGAGTGTGGCTTTTGGTAACAGTTGAAAATTTGATAAAAAGACCAGTCCTGTTGTCAAGGCAAGCTTCTGGCAGCTTCGACTTCTCACAAAAGTCAAGCTGTTCCTGACCTGAGGCGACCTTGGAAAAGTCGCTCATGCTTTTATTAGTTCCTGGCTCAATCATTACAATGCTCTTTGTTTGGGTGTCACACAAACTTTGCTACGTTGTTTGCAACTTGTTCAAAGTGCTGCTACTCACTTGTTGACAAGTACCTGGAAGCACAACCACATCACTCCTGTCCTGTATTCTTTACACTGGCTCCCAGTTGAATTTAGAGTCCATTTTAAGTTGTTGTTGTTTCTTTTTAGTGCTATAAACAGCTCTGCTCTTTCATATATTTACAGTGTTTTCAAATTTCCATCAACCCAGCTCAATTTTGCCATCAGCAGGCCAACACTTGTTAGAGGTTCCACGGACGAGAGTAAAAAAAGAGGGGTGATCACTCTTTTGCAGTCGCTGGTCCTAAACTCTGGAGCACACAACCCTCACTGACCTAATAATAGCTTTTTTTACCCTTTTATTTTAATTGGATTTTTTTAATTAAATATTTTTTCAAAGGTCTTTTGTGTTTTATGATTAATTTTGTAATCCATGTTTTTATTTGATTTTATTTGTGAAGCACTTTGATCAACCCTAGTTGTATTAAAAGTGTTATACAAATAAAGATTGGTTGATAGATTGACTGACTGATTGATTGATTTACATATTACGTAATGCTGAGGATCGAGTGAAGATACTGGTGAAGAGCTATGCCTCTGACATGCTAACAGCAGTAGTTGTGTTAAATGTGAGATGAACATATTTGGACCTGTGTGGATGTGGCATGACAGCCGTATGTGTGCTCTCACCACATGCTGTCCCTTTCACCTGCTTTGTGACTATTGTTAGAGATCTTCCTTTTCAGGAGCAAGGCTCCTCTTATCTCTGGATGGGAGGCTGTTGACCTGCTGGCATCCTGCTGGTTATCAGAGCACAAAAGTAGAGTGATTAACACAAAATAAAGTGCCCTGACACAAAAATCATGTAATGCAAAATATAGCCCCAAAATAAAAAAAAAGTGAGAAAGGTATGAAAAATTAAAAACATATGAAAAAATATGTGCTTCTATTCCTGCATTTCAGGCTTGCAACACACACACAACTCCCCCAATCAAAACAAAAAACAATGATCTTATTAAAAATGGTTATGTCAACTTTTTTTTTCTGTCTTCCAGCTCTTTCTGTTTGGGTTCACCCCAGCAGATTACTGTGTCCTACACATTATTGATTTAGTGTAGGCTTTTACACCAGATGCCCTTCCTGACACACCCTCATCATTTATCCAAGTTTGGGATGGACACTATAAGTTCGTAAGGCAATTGGAGTGCAACATGGAGTTTAGTGTCTTGTCCAGCAACACTTTGGCATGTAGGGATTGATCTAGAGAGCAGCCAGCTCTGCCCACATTCCACGGCCACTCTCAAACCATGACATCATCAAATGATTGTAATTGTGTTTCACTACAAAAACATTGTCCACAAAGAGGCTGAAGCTTATAGGAGTACACATGGGTAGAGGATCTCCAGTTTGTCAAACAAATGCACAACAAAAAACATTTAAATCTTCAAAGACAAGGCTCCTCAAAGACATATTGCACAGTGTTTGCATAATTCTCCTTCAGCCGTGCACAATATCATTAAAGAAGGAGTCTGGAGGATCTCCAGCATATAAAAGGCAAGAAAACAAGCCCAAGCTGGACAGCAGCAATGTCCAATTCTGCAGATGGGTCTGCATCAGGAATCCCAAGTCATCAACAGCTGATATATAGAATAGAACAGAATACCTTTTATTGTTATTTCAAACAATTCAACAAAATGTATTGGCGCAAGGGGAAGACACATCTTTTAAAAAATAAAATAAATACACTGAAATTGAATTTCCACATTGGAAGCCATGTCCAGAGGCAGGGATGTCATCAGTGGACTTTGAGGTATCTGAGATGAACCATCACAGTGTAAACATGTGTCTAGTCAGACAAATGAGTATTTCTGATCCAGCAGAAAGTCCAAAAGCCATGCTCTGTGATGACATGGGCATTTATCAGTGTCCTTGGCAAAGAAAATTTACACTTCTGATATGGTAGCCTTGGTGAAGTACGTTGACATTTTAGAGTAACATATGCTTCCCGAAGTAATGCAAAACCACATTCTTGATACAGAAGCTCTGCCAATGAGAAGAGGACATGGGTGCTGATCTCGCCTGCAGAATTTTGAAACAAGAAATGGATCACAGACCCTGTAGTACTGCACTCTGTAAGAGGTATTTGCAGGAAGACTGGGATAAAAAAAAAACACCCACAGCACTTCATTACATAATATCCTCAATAATAAAATAGTTTAAGTTCTGTAAAAAAGAATCACAACATTATTATGTGTTAAAAGCTTTACTACTCTTACTTTTTTAGTAAGAAAAAAAGACTTACTTCCTTTTTTAAAAGTGCATTTTTACATTCTGTTCTAACTCTTTCTGAGCTGGGGTTGCGAGACGCTTTAGCACAGACTCTCATTAAACAGTTAAACACAATTTCAAGCAAAACATAAAAGAAACAAAACTGGAATGGTATAAAACAACAAAACACAGAAGCAGGACAATCAGTAAAACTGAGGGGAGCGCTGGAGTCAGCCTGCAGTCATTAGAAGCAGCAGTGTATGACAAAAACAGTTAAAAACTGCTATTCCCACACAAAGCTACATTTTCAGGACGAAAGTTCAAGAGTAAATACACATCAGTGTGACATTTCTGGTAATTGGCAGCAGAGACGGAATGTGTTCTCTTGTCTTATGCCTCGCTGCAGCTGCAGCTCAAAAATGAGGAGCAACTTCTTCCCACAATGTGACTTAAAGGATGCTATAAACCAAAAACAGGAATTTTCGAAGCACAGCTAATAACATCCAGGTGCACAGAGCTGCTAATCCTTGGGTCACTCCTGTCACTGCAGATACCCTCATGCCAGCACTGTGTGCCAGTGTTGCTCCTTTACTCCACCCTGACGCCCTCCTTCTTAGCTATAAACTGAAAAGACGTAAGAGTCATCTTGCATATTAAATATGGAGGATTCAATCAGTCTTTTGCAAATGATCAAGGTGTAAAACATTTTAATGTTATTTCTGGAGTCAGATGTTATTATTTAGACAAAATTGGTCATGAGTGACTCATACAGCAGTTCAGTACACTGACTGGCTGACTTTCCTACATTGGAGAAGACTTTTAATCTATAACTTATTTAAGTAAGATGTGATTTCACTCCTGTTGCGTAAAAAATCCACGAGATCAAATAAAAAGGAAATGCAGAAGAACATACTTTCATGAGTGTGGGTTCTTGATCAATTGATTTTGTCCAATGCAGCACAAAGTGTGAGCTGATGGCATTTGTAATGAGGCAGCTGACTGCATTCATCTCAGTGACTATTCAATACATCTGCTGCTGATGTATTGATTGGAGGTCTTTGGGGAGTTCAGACACTGTCCGTGTAGCAACAGTGTAGGAGGATCTAATCTGACCAGGGACCTTTACTGCATTTTTCCTCTTTTTTCACTTTCCACATTTTACAGTCGCCTCCATACAGACTGATCTTCATA
The DNA here is from genome assembly GCA_028564865.1 of Zenarchopterus dispar. Classification (NCBI taxonomy): domain Eukaryota; kingdom Metazoa; phylum Chordata; class Actinopteri; order Beloniformes; family Zenarchopteridae; genus Zenarchopterus; species Zenarchopterus dispar. The sequence continues at coordinate 13,517,784 of JAOWBL010000007.1, read as the reverse complement.
GAGAAAATGTTCAACAATACAATGCTGAATACTGGACACTGAGGGAGATATGAGGTCATTTAGAAAGTAAGATTTAATTTTTATGCATTTAATAAATCAAATACATGAGCTTTTGTGAAGCAGTACCTATAGAAAGATGTGATATACTCAAGAAAAGACCTTCAATCCCACAAACGATCTGCAGATGAATCTTGGAGCTATCAGAAAGAGGTTGCACATTTTGACCTGCACTGAAAGTTTATCAGGAAAAAGCTTTTGCTGAAAAGAGCTGCATTAGAGAAAAAGTACAGCTTACCTCAACTTCTATTTGAAAAGATGTGTTTTGAAGTTATGATAAAAGATTTATTTGGCCTAATTTATGGCAGACACAGTTGGAACTGATCAGTTACAGATTTTTCAAGAAAACAGCCTCAGCTAATGTCATGATTAAATATATAATCATATTTTCAAGTCAATAATATAAATAAGATCATGATTATGTAACTTTATGGTCTAAATTCTTACATACAAGGGGCTGAACATGATGCCTCAGTTTTTGTCTTTCTACAAGTCATTTTCTGAGTGCATCCATGGATGCCTGCTATTTATTATGACTGCCACATGTTTTTGCACCTACGGTTATGGCCACTTATCCGCAATTCAGCCAAAAGTCTGAAGTAAACTAAAGAAAACCCTAAAAAAAACAGGACTTTTAATTGAATTAGACAACTCTGTAAAATGGCTGTAAAAATATAATTCTGCCAAAGGGGGCAATATATGCCTCTGAAACTCATTGTTAGCTTTTTCCACAGAAGAATATAGCTTCTTTTGATATTTCTGTTCAACCCCCTCCCCCAACCCAAAAACAAACAGACAGACAGAGAGACAGACAAATAAAAATTAGAAAAAAGAAACGTTAATGAGTCGGAGTTCAATACAGACACCATCCATACAACAACTGTTTTTATTTTTTCAGCACAAAACTATGTTTAAAGAATAGGTTAGGTGATTTTTTTTTGTTAAGATACACATCCATCCATTTTCTATACCTGCTGAATCCATCTACAGGGTCACAGGGGTCCGCTGGAGATTATCCCAGCTCATTACAGGTGAGAGGCAGGGGTACACCCTGGACAGGTCGCCAGTCCATCACAGTAAGATACAGATTTTATATAATATTTTACTTTTAACTTTTACATTATGGGCATATATTAGGTTGTATTTCTTGTGTTAATTGTGGTTATGTTGTATGTACACTCACTGACCACTTTATTAGGTACAAAAAGAGAAAACTGTACATGAAATACCCAACAAACTGGTTACCAATTTCTTAGGTGTACCAGGTGTACCTAATAAAGTGCCCAGTGAGTGTGTGTGTGTGTTTCATGGCAGGCCACTGAACTGTAAAGGGAAATCAAGGAGATGACTGCTGTAAATGCCTC
>JAOWBL010000007.1:13490832-13516263 GCA_028564865.1 Zenarchopterus dispar | reverse complement strand
TGTGTGTGTGTGTGTGTGTATATATATATATATATATATATATATATATATATATATATATATATATATATATACATGTTTTGTGTCAAGACAACTAGAATTTAGCTGTACTTCGACAAGAGTGCATTTAAAACCTAAACAAGTATTGTCATTCATAATGCTGTTCTGTTTCTTTAGCATGTACAAGAAGAAGGATATTCAGGAAGAAATAAGGGTGTCAGAATGATTGCTTTTGATTAGAAAACATGAAAAAAAAATCCAAGGCTTGACATTCAAGGCCTCCACAGGAGTGTCAGGCCATGAACAAGGAAGCGACAGTCAAGGAGACCGAACAAGAGCCAAGAGAGGTCAGCGATGTAAAGCAAAGATAGCCACATGTTCAGAATGAGCACTCACAGAGGACTTCTACTTACTAATCTACCAACTTAATTCTTGCCGTTCATGAGGGGTTCATGTATGAGGCATGGTGGATCTCAGATGAACCACTTCTGCAGGTTCTAATCACTTCCATATGCCCTCTAATCATTCGCCCTCACTCCCGCTCCTAAGAAGTTGTGCAGCATGAGCACCACTAAGCCAGCATGTTAATGAATGTGGAATAAACAAGCATCTAGCAAACTGTTGGGTATTATTTTGAATTATTAGGAGGAATTTATGCCGGCTTGTTTTTAATAGTATATAACCTTGAAGCTGTCCGCTTGCTCTCTCAGCCTCTCATCACACACACTTACAGACACACAAATACATGCACAGTTTCTAGAAAGGGCAATGTTCCTGACAGCTTATCAGTGCAGGAATTCACAGGTCCTTGGACATTTGAAATGCATCACAGAGATATCGAGTTAACCCTTTCCCAACCGGATGACACTAGTATGCTGTAAAGTCTCAACTGTGAATGTTTACCTCAAAAGCTCTCATGCTCTCGTCTTTTCAGTTAGATTTTATCAGGCCAGCGCTCCTCTGAAGTGGCTGTAGTTCTGTAGTTTGATCAACAGGTGTCAGAGAGCGATTTTCCTTCATATCTGAGACTGAGCTCAGGGTTCCAGCTGTGAATGCAGTCACTCTTTGATCAGTCATGTGTTCTGATCTGAAGTAAAAGAATAAACCAGCGTTGTGAAAATAGAGGACGGGCCCAGCTGCTGTCTTAGTGGAAGCTTGGTAGCTCAAATGATCATGTCCACAGACGCGCTGAAATCTTCTTGTTTTTCAGACTTTGTTTGATCTGTGCACGTGTTTAACAGAGAGTACAGAACATTTGATGTACAGTTTGCTTTTTTTGTTGCATAGTGAGATGAAATACTTTTTTATTTTTTACATTTTAGTGTTTGGCCATTGTGGTCTATGGGAGCTTGAGCTAAACAATAAAAAAAAAAAAGATCAAATTTTGTTGTTTATGTGAAAATTATTGTGTAAAAATTTAGGAATTGGAAATTGGGGGACAATTCCACAAAGTACAAATCTAAAATTGTTGAATATGTTTTTAATGTCTGGTATAAAGGGCTAAGATAATCTACAAACAAGTTTTGGACATAGACGTAAGTACAAATGTTCAGAGAATTTCATTTCCATTAATTGCCAGAGTGATAATCAGTCAGAAATACAAAGTGTCTGCTCTCCCCTTTCATGACTGACAGCCACCATAAATCCTCTGTTACAGAAACAGATCTTAGAAAATTCTGCATTCATGTACAACTTTTTGTTCTAACCGTGTCAATACTGCCTCCGGCACAGCAGCTAAAATAGTTTTACTACTGTCAGGAGCGCTTACAGCTTCTACCCCTTCATACAATTCCAGCAGGTTTTTTTTTTTTGGCCTCTGCCAACATCAAAGCACCCCTTTCAGTGCCAGTTGGACTGCAACAGCAATGTGTGTTTGTGTGTGTGTGTGTGTGTTTCAGAGAGGGAAGCTTGGATTATGACCCAGCCCTTTGCATATTTGTGAAGATAAGACTATCTTAACACATCTTATTTTCTGGACACTATGACGTTTATCCAAAATATAAGGTGTTGGAGTCCACTGAGGACAGACCTCATTGAAGGATGGACATGTGCTCGGCCCGTTTGAACTCAGACAACAATCCCTATTAGTCATTTTCTGTGTGATGTCTGAGGACAGCACTCTCTGTACCTTCTGAGCAAGATCCAAGCTGTATGAACAAGGCCCTGGACATTTAGCACCTTGGATTTATTAGCCATTAGCCTACTTTGATATCAGCTGTATACTCCCTGATTTATTTTGGTCAAACACACAGTAAGCAGGTTTTTCTGATAGAAAACTGTTGGTCAGCCAAAACTAATAGGAGGTACCTATTTGTGAATGAGAGCTGCAGTTACAATGGTTCCATTAATTACCTATCACAGAGTAAAATACTTCTGTCTATGTCAGATAATGTGAGTTTGCGTTCAGAAATCAGCTAAGAGCAAAAGCAGCTGGGGTTCTTGGAAGAAACTAAATATGTTACTCAGAAACAGAACATACAAAAGTCTTTAATTCTGATATAATATGTTCATTACATAACATCTAATTAACAGCTTTAATAGAGTATACTTTTAGTTTCAGGGTAAGGTGGTTTGTTTGGTGAAGCAAACACCTCTTTATGTGTGCTCAAAAGATGAATTTTCTTTTGGAAACTGCGGAAAAACTGCCTTTCTAAAAATGATGTAAACTGTAACATGTTTGGAAAAATTCATAGCTTATGTGTAACACGTTTCCTTATAACTCCCATCTGTTTTAAGTTTCTTTTACTTCCTTTATACACCTCTGTCAACATATGGATACAGACATTTTTTTGAGTTTAGAGATACACAGCATATTTCAAACCGCATCTGAATATTCATGGGTTATTAATAAAATAAGTGTTGAACTCTGTTTCATTTTTCAGGATGCAGGATAGCTCACCTGGTCGAGCAGGTGCTCAAGCAGCTGGTCTAGGCTGGAGTCCTGGCCTGTGGCCCTTTTGCTGTGCCCACCCCCCTCCACTCATTTCCTGTGTCCACAATGCCAACAAAGGACACTAGAACCATGAAATCAAAAATAATAATAATAATTTAAAAACAAAAAATTATTCTCTCTTTAATGATATTTTTCATCTGTAAAAAGCTGTAGGGGTTAACTGCAGGAGCCAATAAGATTTAGAGTGGAGGGACCTTAAGGTGCAAGATCCCCAAACGCTGCTGGAAGTTGTCTCCAAAAAGAGACACTGAATGGGGATTAACCTGTGGCCAATAAGTACTTTCAATATGTCTGTATAAATGGAACGTTTATGTTACTGGTTTTTATTTTTTCCCTTATGGAGAGTGAATTCCCGAAACATTCTGTAATAATACAAAAATCACGAAAATTTGGGGAAAGTTAAGTTATTTTGATTCAACACTTAAGCATCATTAACAGGAATCATAACACATACGAGGTTTAGCAGCAGATTTCTCGGCGGCATCAATAATGCAATTTATTTATTTTTTTCCTCAAAAGCACTGATGTAGCAGAGAGTAAATAATGCAAAAATGATGGATGAATTTTTATCTTGCGGCTTTGCTCTCTCTCACTCTCTCTCTTGCTCTCTGAAGGTCTTTGTATTGCACAAACTGAATCATAGTTGCTCTGTGATGGCTGACTGGACTTGAAAACATGTTCATGTTATCTATAACACCTGTTCCTCAATATTATCAGAATAGTTCCTGCTAAAAAAGGCTCCTGTTTCATTGTGCTGTCTGCACTAAGCTCACCTCACTGCATCCTTAATGAATCCCTTAGCAAAGACACATAAACAGAAGTACAGATCAGCACTGAATTTCTCGTCTCAATCTTGTTGCAAAGATGACAAAATATTTTCAAAAATGTTAATGCGTTTCTGAAGTCAGGATCTAGATGGTAATCTGAGTGATGCTTCTCAGTGTCTAGGAATTTAAATACCATACAGATAGAGCTCCCCGCTCCAGCTATTCATTAATTATTGTGTGTTGATTTGTTCCTCATTTGTTCCTTGCTAACTACTTTGAAGCGCATTGTAAATAATTGGCTTGTAAATAAAGATAAGATATTTGAAAATGTGCCCGGCTCAAAGCCAGTATTCGCATGAAAGAACATCAATGAAAGAAAGATAATGAAGTCAAACCATGCACAGCATGAGCTTCAGAACATGCCACACACTGTCACGCAGCAGCACAAAAACACAGAAAACAATCCAGTGAGCTGCAGGAGTATGAAACTGTAACTGTCGCAGCACAAAGGATGAGCGAAAACTGTCTTCACATCAGCAGCTCCACTCTTGTTTGAGCTTTTCTGATGCAGTACTTCAGCTTCTTTTGCGATAAAAATAGAATTTACATGATTTTCCCCGCTGTGTGGAGAATATAGTTAATATACATCTACAGTAGGAAATTTCAATAATAAAAACATGAATGACTTTAATGACTTTTGAGATTGTATTTATTTTAAAAGAAAAACTATATTACCTGATAATACCACATATTATCGTGTATCTTGTTACAAATATTTCTTGTCACTCCTTTGTCTTTGCATTAAAGAATATGGTCTTTCATTTGTAGATATTTTGTGGAAAATAGACATTTATTTATATGGTAAATATAGTTATACTGAAGTGGTGTACACTGTGTACTTGCCCCACTGATCACATGGATACCCGCTAAATGGATTTATGTGTGGCAATGTTTCATCTGTATGCATATAGGTTGAAATAAGCTTGAAAATTAACATGGTCACAATTGATGGGTTCCAGATTGCCATTTGCGGACATGTTTTCATACTCTGTCCAGAAAGACAGAGATTAAAGCTGCAAAAAGGATCTTCTTTTTTTTTTTTACATATGAAAATAAAAATTTCTGTCTTTTTGAAAGCAGTATTCGATTACCTTTAGGAAGTGTGGCTAAGCCACCTTCCAGGCTGACCTGGACTCTTCCAGTTTGACTACCAGGACCAGTTGCAAACTGTTGGCTAGTTGCCTTCACCTGGAATGGGTGCAGGGTGGAGGTCCCGGGGAGAGCTCCAGCAGTCCTGTTTTCAGCCCTGGCAGTACTCACCTCAGATGCCACTTCAATAATAACATCTAAAATGATAATAGATGGACAGATTTTTAGGTTAGAATGAGATAAGCTAAATTAAAACAGTGGGTAGGATCTAAACATCCGCTGAGCTCGTTTCTTTCACCCATTTGACCATTTTTGGATTGACGGAGTTGGCACCTATCAAAATGGTGTTTCCTGGAGCCTTGACAAAATGCACTTCAAAAGCGCTTTTTAGAAAACCTAAGGAGGATGTACAGAGGGATTTTTATGTTTTCTCCAGCTCTTTTTATACAGTATACTGTCTATTGTCACTTGCACACAGATTTCAGATCTCTGCATACATTATTTTCACTGCACTGCAAGATATTTTGGAAAACAATTCATTGATGAAATGTACATTCAAAAACTCATATAACATGTATGGTAAAGTGTCTCCAACATTTTGACCAGTGCTGTATGTGTTATTGTCAAACTTACCTTGCCAAGCAGCAGCATTGATTACATGATCTTTTTGTCAGCTGCGCTTGGATGTGCTGCTGCAGCAGCATGTTTAAATGGCTGCAGCCACACAGCTGGGGCTGCTGGTGGTCGGTCATAGATAAGTGGCTTGGACAGCAATGAAGCAGCTGCACACAACAATACACACCACCAATGAAGGGCGAGCAGTCTCTCATTTCAGATTCACTGTCTGTCGCTGTACATTCATCCAACCAGCAAATCTGTTCCTCCCTAATTAAGCTGAAAAGTGAGAACGAGAGGGTCATTAAACACGTATTTATTTGGTACACCACTGGTACAGAGCGACAATTGTATTCTCCTCATCAGGTTATATAAGTGGGTTGAACAAAGATAAGCTTAGCGCTGTGCAGAGAGGTGGGCAAGGGCACTCGGGGGTGCTGTAAACTGTGCTAAGTCTGTGCCACACAAACTTTGATCATTACATCCTCAGCAGGGAACAGCTCTGATTAATACCCAGGCTGACCTCAGAACTACCAAACCCATTTTGGGAGCTGCTGCACAAACTCAGCTCACACATAACACTTTATTGCTTGAAATGAAAGGAGGATAGGTGTCCTGTGAGAAGTGGTTGCACCAAGTGCGATTACATCACAAATAAGAACGAAGAAGAGAGGATTCAATTTGGGAAGAAGTGTATCACACGGGCAGAGTGGCCCTTGTGCTTGTCAGAGATTGGGAACAAGGAGCGTTAATCATGGCGCACAAGCCGCATCTCCTGAGCTCCAGCTTTGGCTGCCAGAGCACTCTGTGAACTGAAATACAGTCGATGTCAGAGAAAAGGTCAATGACATTGTTAGGAGGGCCTGCGAGGATGCTGAGCAGACGCTTGGTATTTACTGTAACAAGTACAAAATATCCTGCTGATAATGATCAGCAACGTTTTCAGTTGAAGGAATGGACACAAACCATTTTACAAATGATGAGATTTTCTGTCATCCATACAAAGACATTAGTACTTAATTAACCAATTAAGCTATACACCTACAGAATGATGACAGTCATCGTTTTACGAGGTAATTTCACTTCACATGTTTGCGGTGGAGTCTGACATTTCACAGCTTAATTGCCTACCAGAGCAAAGGATTCCCAGTAATTGATACATGTATGTAAATCAGGGTGTTTCATCTTTGTGATGAAACACTTTTTACTAGTTGCCCTCTTCATCTGAACTGGATCAGATGGAGTTCAGATGGAGGATCCTGCTGTGGCCTTCTTTTTGTTTTTTTTAACTGTAAAGCAACAGTTGATGCAAGGTGACTATATGCAACACAAGACAAATGGCCATTTTGTGCACTCATTCTGATCAGCTTTAGATTTGCTAAAGAAGATGAAGCAGAAATGCTTGTTGATTGTAAGGTAAGATGCTTCCCTGTGCACCACGCTGTTGTCTGGGAAAATCAGATACCTTTAGAGTTTCCAATATTAATGGCACATATAAATGGTTAGGATGATGATGATGATGATAGAGATGAGGAGGCTAGAGATTCTAGGGTATAATGGCAGAGGAAAATTCTTATTTTGCACTCTGACTCGTCTGAGAATATTGCTTTGTCTGTATGTGTGGTGTTAGTCTTCTACTTTTATGCATCAGTGTATTGTGAATTTGCTTGTCATTACATGAGAAAAATAGCTGTACATTATGGCATATAGCATGACAGAAACTGCAGGACTTTTACGCATTGGCAACCCTGCAGAAATTCATGAAGGTTGGACTTCATTAGAGGAACTAGCATTGCCAAGATGACAAAAACAAAAAAAGAGCCCATTAAATGGACTTATTGAACTATATCTTTTTCATCTCTCTCTCTGTTAGTAAACTATTTCATTGTTGGACATGATTTAGATTCTGCGATGGACTGGTGACCTGTCCAGGGTCACCAGCCTCTCACCTTAATGAGCTGGCTCCAGCAGACCTCTGTGAACCAGCAGGTATAGAAAATGAATGAATGATTTAGATTTACTCTTGTTTGTTTTTAATGTTGCTGTGCTCCAACCCACCTGGTTTGAACTAATGTGTCACTGACAGACTTGTGCAGACCTTGATGACAAACTGATGATGACCCATTCATGCTGCTCTAAGTTGTCAAAAATGTCTTTGAACTCTCATGTAGGACAGGTCGGTAGACCCACCTCCTTTCATCTGAAACATTTTTTTTGTCAAAATCAAGACGATTCTGTGATGCAAGTGATGCAGTGATTCTTTTCGGTCCAAATCCCCATAAAGCTTAGAACTCTTTCAAAATGATGCACTACTAAGAACTGATAGTAGAGATCATGCAACACTGTATTTTCTGTATAAAATAACCATAAACAATCCCTTTCCCAACCTGTGATGCATGATTGTAAGCCAGTACAATATGTCTTCGCTCAACGTTATTTATAGTTACAGAATTGATTTGATTGAGTGATCGCCATATAATCAGGTAACACAAAACAGACAGCTGTTATAAGAACAACGTGCAGCATCATCAATATTAAACATGAGGAACTAACAGGAGTCACTTGTCCATGGAGGAGTGCAGAATTCCAGCAATCAATCCTTATTGCACGACACATGCAGACAATGGAGGGTGTCAACGCTCCTGATATTTAAGAGGGTCAAGTGCCATCGATCGTAGACTTTCACTGAGACACTGACCTGTCATCAATAAGACAGATTAAGCTCTCAGTGGCAGCATGTTTCTCCGCAGCCCATCATATCCTCATATCCTGTCTGTAGCTGTGATTCACTTTCTCAGGAGTTCTCTTTGTGGGTCCACTGCCTCTGTGACATGAATTACTGATAGAAGGAAATGTATTAGTATAAGTGACAGATTGACAAGTGTTATGCTATGTGCATGGCTACTTTGTACAAGACAATATACATGTTTGACACTGGAGGAAAAGCTGGAGAGAGCCTTCAATTGTTAATGGTTAGAGTCAGGAGTTTAAGGCGTGGATGGATCTAAATGTTAAAAATCTACATGGTTAAAACTAGAAAAATGTTCCTGGTCAGAACCTGCAGGTCTTAATATTCATGGATCATGTTGAGCTGGATTAACATGATTGCAGCACAAAAACAACATCCTACCTGAATGATGTCAAGTTACAGCTTCTAGGTTGTGAGACTGCTGCATTTGACATGGACTACTGGACGTATTACATATTTTCTTGTCACACCAGAATGTAACAAGAGAGTTGTTTTTTTTTCTAAACCATTTTATATGCAGGTAGAGATATTGACCATGAAATGAATTATATGGATAACAAAGCAAAGACTCACTGATGCCAACATGGTCCTGCAGCAAAGTAAATCCATCCATCCATCCATCCATCCATCCATCCATCCATCCATCCATCCATCCATCCATCCATCCATCCATCCATCCACCTGCTTATTTCTATTGAGGGTCACTGGAATCTGCTGGTGTCTTTCCCAACTCTCCTCAGGAAAAAAACAGGGGTTAAATCTAAATCATGTTCAGCAGTTTAATTTAATAATAGAGGCCAAGCAAGGCAAGGTAAGTTCATTTGTATAGCACATTTCAACAACAAGGCAATTCAAGGTGATTTACAAAATGAAAACATGAAAAATAAAGAGAAGGAAAAAATGACCAGTTACAGCGCAGTGGAATAATAAAGAAAAGTTAGACTTAAGATAGAGTTATAGTGTAGTACTAAAATTAACATTGTTTACATTTAAATTCAGAATGGCTTAAATAATTCAGTCAAAGACAGGTGTAAACAAATTAGTTTTTAATCTTGATTTATATGAACTGAGAGTTTTAGTATTCCTACAGTTTTCTGGTAGTTTGTTCCTGATGTGCGGAGCATAAGCGCTGAATGCATGTGTTGTTTTGATTCTGGGGACACAGAGCAGAATCTGAACCAGAAGACCTGAGAGGTCTGAATGGTTGATATGGCAACACGTCTGTGATGTATTTTGGTCCTAAAGCATTCAGTGACTTATAAACTAACAGAAGTCTATACTCTAAAATACAGGGGGCCAGTGTAAGGACCTCAGAACTGTAGTGATGTGGTCCACTTTGTTAGTTCTAGTGAGAACTTGGGCAGCAGCAATCTGGATCAGCTTTAGCTCTGATAGACTTTTTAGGCAGACCTGTGAAGACACTGTTGCAGCAATCAATTTGGCTGAAGATAAAGCAATGGATGAATTTTCAAGCTCCTGCTGAGACATTTGTTCTTTGAGCCTGGAGATGTTCTTTAGGTTACAGAAGGCCAATTTTGTAACAGTCTTAATATGCCTCTGCAAGTTCAGGTCTGAGTTTATACTACACCCAGGTTTTGGGTCTTATCTGTGCTTAATAGCTGTAATACCAGAAGCTGTGTACTGGCTCTTAAATGCTCTTCTTTTGGTCCAAAAACAACTACTTCAGTTTTGCTTTTGTTCAACTGAAGAAAATTATAGCACATCCACTTGTTGATTTGCTCTATAGATCTACTCCACTCTTGCACGGGCTCATTGTTACCTGGTGACATTGTAATGTAAAGTTGTGTGTAATGTCTGTATAGTTATGGTAACTTATCTTGTTATCTGAGCTAGCGGAAGCATATAGATGTTAAACAGGAGGGGTCATAAGGTAGAACCATGGGGAACTCCACATGTATTTTTTCTTAATTCAGATTGTAAAGTTACCTATTGACAGAAAATAGTTCATGTCCTTTAAGTAAGACTCAAACCAGTCAAGTGCTGTGGCAGAAAGTTTGACCCAAATCTCCAGTCACTCAAGTAATATACCATGATCACTGGTGTCAAATGGCGGTCTGATAAAACCAGCACTGTAGTTCTTCCACAGTCTGTATTTAAATGGATGTCATTGAAAACCTTAACAAGGCATATTCAGTGGTGTGGTGGGCACAAAACCGGACTGGAATATATTAAAGTGGTTGGTCAGAGTTAAGAAGGTATTTAATTATCGAAACACAACTTTTTCAATTACCTTACTGATGAACAGAAGATTTCAGATGGGTCTATAACTTTGCATTAGCAACTTGTCCAGATTGTTCTTTTTCAACAGTGGTTTGACGACTGATGTCTTCAGGGTCTGGCGGAAAACACCTGACAAAAGGGATGAGTCTACTATTTGAAACAGATCAGATGCCATGACAGGTAAAACTTTCTTGAAGAAAGCTGTGGGTAAAATATCGAGACAACAGAAGGATGAGTTTTGCCAATCCATAATATCCTCCACCTTGTTTTAGCTGATTGGGTAAAATTGTGTCATTTTATCCAAATTGGTTTTGATTGGACACAGGACTGTTTCTGGAATTGATATTGATGCACTGATGGCTTTTCTAATCTTCTGGATTTTCTCAGTAAAGAAGTTGGCAAATTGACTGAAGGCCCTTGTAGAGTGAAGAGGAAAATGAGAGCGATCTAGCACTCAAACTACAATTAATGGACTTTTTTTGTTTTGTTAGATTAGTAGTCTTAGCTTTTTATGATGTTTTCACACTCAGTTGCAGGCTCATTCTTACAGGAATAATGGTACCTAACAGACTTCCATTCATGTACTAACGATGTCAAACTGTCATTAGTTTTGAATAAGTAAAGTCAGTTTTGTGAAAAATGGATCTCTACCTAAAAAACTTATTTTCCCTGGGAATTGCAGCATTGGTATTTTTTGGACAAGCATTTATCTGTTTTCGTACTACAATCAAAGATTTATTGTTTCTATTTAACGTGTAATGGCCTCATGTTTGGAGAGTTTCCTACACTTCAGAATAAAACATTCACATCTTAGACAGGCTTTTTTTCTTTACCTATGATCATTCTCTACTCTGAAACAAACCATACTGTGGACAGGCAGAAATTTGCAGACAACAGTGCTGACCAAATGGGACTGGTTTTGTGATTTCAGCTTGACAGCTGCTTTCCTCTTCCTACATCACATCCAGACTCAGTGAAATCCTGTCAGCTCCAGGTGCTTTTCATAGCCTTCTGTGATGCCTTGCTTTCATCCTCAAATATGTACAGTGTGTTTGCCAATTAAAAAACACTCCCAGGCCGGAATCCATATTATAACACTACGGTTATGTTTACTACAGGCATACTCATTAACTTTGATTGAGAGACATACCTGTTTTCCGTTTTTAAAGTGCTAAATACAGTGAAATGGGAACAAAGTAAAATATTGTAAAAAATTGTGAATAGCAGAATTTAGAAGGATATTTTGGATTATCATTAAATTTATATTATGCTCTGATTGTTCAACCAAATTGTGCAATTTGATGCAGATGTTGACTCAACACAAATTTACATTGTTGGGTTTGCGATGGATTTTGTTTAGAAATATAGGGTATTACCTGTACTTAAATATTTGCATGCTTAATTATGATAAATTGTAGTTGATCTCTTTGCTGCATAACATTAATCAGTATGTGAGTTAAGCACATTTGCTGCCTCCACCAAGCTTTGGTTCATTTGTTTACCTTCAAATATGTTTTGTGGTGTTCACAACACAGCCAGCAGATGTCACAAGAGTTCCTCAAAACCTCAAAACCCCTCACGTTCCAAAACTGTCATTAACTCAAATCCCTTGAACAATTTACATATGATATGATTGTTTAGTCACGTAATACAGACATAACACTGGGACTGTCCTTCTTTTTAATTCTGTCAGTTGTGTAAATAAGTCATTTAAATGAGGAGATATGCCTCCAGACTGTTTGTGTGGTGGTCATTTAGTAATTAATCCACTGTGTGCAGAACAAAGCGAATGCAGATACATGCTGCAGCCCAGCTGCGCACCAGAAAAAGAGGCAGATGTGGTAAATAAATCTTTAATAGAGGAGGAGTGCAGATCGATTGGCCAAAGAAGACGACGCCAGTCAAGGAGGAAAGCAGGCAGACGCGGATAGACAAGCTGGCGGACGCACAAATAGACAGAAATAAGGTCGGCTGGAGAAGTCAAATGAATGGGAGTACCTATAGTGTGTGGATAATGACACAGTTTTAGAGATGAAAGCAGAAACAATGCAAATAGCCCTCACTCTCAGCTGTTACCATGACAACCAACTACCTGAACTTGGAGGTAAATCTCAGGAGAGGGCTGCAAGAGGGGAGAGGCTGGACAAGCGAGGTGTGCGTGTCCTCCTTTTACAGTTTGCCAAGTCCTTTATGTATCTCCTCACTCCACACGAGCACTTCCAGTGTTGAGCAATGACGACTCCACTGTGGAGCTAATTTTAAGACAATAGAGACAACACACTGCAAACAGCCAACTGGAAAATCCAATATCAAACCTGTTTAGAGTTCTGATTGTGCTATCCCTCCAGAAAATAATTATTTAATAAACGCCCCAGGCTTCATCCTGTGCTCTGTCAGATAAGTTAGCTTTGTGTCTTATATAATGGATTCTCTTTGTTACAGCTGTACTTGAGTTGCTATAACCCAGAATGTGATAAGGTGCCAAGGCTGCCTGCAGTGGAAGATGTTGAGGGTGGTGGCCAATTCAGCAGAATTCCTCACCACAAGGAATTGGTTTTTCTTCTATTGATACACAGCTGGACTTGCTGGAGGAGATCAGCCTCCCTCAGAAGGTAGACAGAGCCTGTTCATTTGGTTTTGTTTGCTGTTTGTGTTGATTGTTACAGTGCAAGCCTGCTTCCACAGTGCATTTTGATTTGGAGGATCACACAAATCAAACTATGAATTATGTCTATGAAAGACATCTTTACACTGGCAATGTTGACAATTTCTACTGTGTCAGTCATGCAAAATGCACCTTTCTGTCTAGACAGGTAACAAACATGATAAAACAAAGATCTTACAAAGCATATTATAGAAGAGAAACAAGGGGTAAATGACCAGATAATCGAGGATTTACACTGTATGTTTCACATGGTATTTAAAGTTAATGGCCATGCCACTGTGACAGGGTTTCCTCCTCTCCACCCTCTCATTATTGTAACAACACAGTTAAAAACATATTAAAAATATAAAGACATAATTAGTACATGTACGTACCATGCAGGCTCTATCTGCAGGTGATCTCATTGTGAAAAAATAATTTGTTGCTTGGCATGGCGATTAATTTCCAGGCTGCACCTATCATTATGGAGCTAAATTTTAATTACTCATTTCAGGGCAGTTATGGCTGAAGCCCCAGCACAGTAAAGATAATTTGGCTTTTTGTTAATCTGGAGGGGAGAGACATTTGCAGCAGCCCTAGTGCTAAGTGCAGCCGATTTCTCTGAAATTCAGACCGTAATTACGTGTGGGGACGCAGCCAACCGCAACATGGCCCAATGTCATTAACTTGCTGCCCATCTCAGTCTGAATGGGGTTGGGAACTTGTCATTATTTTCTATTATTCTGAGAGGAACACACATCCAACTGAGACTGGTTATAAAAGAAAGAAAGAAAGAAAGAAAGAAAGAAAGAAAGAAAGAAATATAACCATACCAGCTGACATTCAGCAGTTAAACCTTGATGTGGTGAAAAGAGTGGGGTCATAGAGATAATATTGCTTGAAGAACAACATGAAATTTCATTAGGTCTGCTAATGTCTCCCTGACATTAGTGATAAATCCTTAGTTGCTTGCTAATGAGGACTAAGGAAGTGGATATCTACGGTCTCTGTTAACCTCAGCATGTCTGATGACAGGTATTAGAGAGATCTGGCATGAATTCAGGAAATAACAAACTTAGACCACAAGGCCTTTTTTTTTTTTTTAAATCAAGCTCCATTCTTGTGCACCTCTTTAACCCCTTGCAGACATGCACAGCTTATGATAACTGGACGGTTGTCATACCTGAATAAGAAATCTGGCGGTTTTCTTTGACTAAACTGAATGTCTGGATAATTTTCAACGAGGCACAAGTCTGATCTGCAGTGGTCACAGGAACAACAGGAGTGGGTTGTTTTGATGGATTCTCTGATGTGCTGCTCAGAAAAAATGTAGAGATTATATTTTACATAAAAATGTGAAAACTTTCTTTAATAGTTTATCCTAGCTGGATGTTTTTTTTTTTTTTTACAGTGTCATACTGTGCACTCAAACTAGAGAAGTTGTACTGTGCTGTGCCCAGGCACGATTGACCCTTCTTCCCAAATCAATACCAATATTTTTAACTGCTCCCTTCCACTGCTGTTTTGTTTCGTACAATGCAGCATGCTTGTTAGATTGCCGTGGCTTTTTGTGACAAAATGACATGTCGGTTTAGAAAACTGTAAGTCCATGAGGACTTAGATAACAAACATTTTATCTGAGACAGTTAAAATTTTTGACGTGGCACTTGGCACTTATGTTTCCATTCTGGTACTGAAATTATGTGGGCCAAAAGTCATGAGCTGGGAAAAATTTGGTTGTGGCGTGTGTTGTATGGGCTAGACATGACCCACTTGTGATGAGCTGGCTTTCATATTGGTGACAGAAATTGATGTGAGAGCCAGACGCGGCCCCAAGAAAATGCAAATTTGGGCCATGTAGCTGAATTTAGTGACAATCCTCACTCTGAATCAAATGTCACATGACAAGCTCAAATTTGGGCTAAAGAAAACCTTCCTTTTTCTTTGGCTTAACATTTTTTTCTACCTGGAGCTGCAGGCTCTCATCTGACAAACAGGAGTGATGGCGGAGTTGTTGTCCTTGAGTAGGTAAAATATAAGATTTTTCTCACATTCACTCAAAAAAGGGGATTTATATTCACCTGCTTCCATCCACTCTCCCCTATGTTTTACACAACCATTATAGGCTTGGCACAATAATGTGAATAGTTATGGCAATATAGGAAGTTGTTGCGAGAAAAATGTGACTCTATGAGGAGTTGTGACATAGCTCACTAGCTTTATTGCCCAATCTTGCACAAATGGCAGATACTGCACGTGTACTGAGGCTGTCCTCCTGTCACTTTCACAGGCTGCAAGTCTTAATGATGTTGAGAAACACTAACAAAAAAATGACCAATGTCAGAATGAGTGAAAACAGTTGCTTTAACAGACTGATGAAGCCACTGATGTTACAAATTATTTTGACTAGCCTGCATCTAAAACAGAAAATATTTCTTCTATATTACTCTGACATGTGCTGATGCTGCTATCCGGTATTCAGTGGGGGCTCTGTTGTACAGTATTCATGACACACATTTTAGAATTACGGATGAATATTTCATGGACTGGGAGCTAGGCTGAGATGCTGTTGGCAGTGGATACATTCATACTTTCATAGTCTTTCCAATGATACGTCTCCTTCCCTTGAAATATCAATAGCAAGTGATCTGAGAATCTGTTGACATTTCTGGAAAAGGTAAACCAGGAAATCTAGGCAGGGAGAGGCAGAGTGATTGTCTTACCAAAAACTGCTGATACATATTCTAATCTCAAGCATGAAGATGTCAAGGACAGCAGCACCCATGTTGGAAGTCGGATGGGGGAGTCTAATGTTACTCTCACTGTTCAAGATCCTCATGCTGCGCTGGTCAACCGTGAATCAGAAGAGGAAGAAACCAACTGAGGTTTGAACTCCTCCAACATCCTACCAAACTGGTGCTGTGGAAACACCATATTGCAGGGGTGGAACTGGATGTCTAATAATCAGTGATATGTATCGTTACAATGTGTCTCCAGCTGTATTACCTGAGGCACAGGAATTTTTCAATGTATTTTAAGTATTTGTTTTCCTTTCCTGGTTTTTATGCACCTTAACAAACTATGGCTGTTTGTGGAACTTGGAAACTGTCAAACTGTGTGCTACACACAAATGGAAAAAGACACAAAGAGGATTTGGAATTAATGACCTAGGGAGACCTACGGGGAACCCAAATTGAATTATTTACCAGAGTGATGATACTAATGCATACATTTAAAGAGATCAGTGAAGCATATATTTACTCAAAACCATTCTTTGGACATCTGCTGTTCAGGTTCAGGCTTTTGCCCTCTGTGCAAGTCCCAAACAGGAGAATATCGTTATTCTTTTTGTTAAATTAATGGAGCATCAGTTTCTCAATTGGAAAATAAATAGAGCATTTCGAAGCGTGCTAGTACTGGACATGGGGCATGAGCCTCAAGTTAAAAGTCTTGCCTCTTTTCTTACCTCATGTTGTGAAGTGCATTTAACATCACCATCATTCTTTATTAGATATAAGTTTGCACAGTGCAGGGAGGTGCTGAAAAGATGAATCTTTGAGGGTCCCAAAAGGCTTGGAAATGCTTAAAACAGATTCTGCTTTTCATAGATGTAAAGAAGAAAATATTTAAATTTTTCAAAAATAAAAGGTTCATATCAGAAATAAACACTTCATATAATTGCAAACCTTTTCTGAGTCAGCTTTCTAGAAATCATAGACAATACTTGAGCAC
This sequence comes from Zenarchopterus dispar, assembly GCA_028564865.1. Lineage (NCBI taxonomy): Eukaryota > Metazoa > Chordata > Actinopteri > Beloniformes > Zenarchopteridae > Zenarchopterus > Zenarchopterus dispar. The sequence goes on along the minus strand of JAOWBL010000007.1, from coordinate 13,499,413 downwards.
AGGAATTTTTTATTCTGTTTTAAGCATTTTTTCCCTTTCTTGGTATTTATGCACCTTAACAGCCTCTTGAATTAGTTTTTATTAATCAAGTTCACATTGAAGAAAATTTAAGTAGTTTGGTGTGGGATGGATTAACCCTTTGATGTCTGACATCAATAATACACAAAAGATCCTAAGTTTTCATTTAAAGTGTTTATTACATATTAAAATAAAAAACAGCCTCCAATTTGTCTTTAACGGTTTTTAAATGATATTATTTCTGTGTAATTATGAATGTATTGAGTTATGTTGTGATTTCTTTCTTTATTTTTATTGTATAACATTTTTATTTATTTAATCAATTTAATTGATCAGGGTCAAAGGCCTCGGAAATTCATGGCTCAAGTATGATAGATCTGGCATTAAAGGGTTGAAATCTTGGATGTTGGTGTGTGTGTGTGTGTGTGTGTGTGTGTGTGTGTGTGTGTGTGTGTTTTACAGGAACTACTCACTTTAACATTTCTGTTGGATTAAGATCAGGATATTGACATTCAAAAACCAATCTAGAACTCATCATTTCATTATTGATGTTCATTATTTATGCACAAATAACAACCTGTTAATTTGAACAATTTGGAGTTAATACAGAGTTTATAAAGTAGTTGTTACTAGAGCTGAAGGTTATTGAACTATGTATGTAATGAAGTATTTGATCATTTTGAGAGGCCTTTCTTTTCTCTTTTGCGTATGCTCTTTAAGGAGCATATGATTAGTCAATTGAGTATTTAATGAATAAAATAATCGATGGCGGCAGCCCTATCCTCAGATAAACAAAAATAAATGTAAAGTAATGGTTATTATTTTCAAAACTGCAGTTGTGCTGAGGAGTAGTTTTAACACGTGGTTAAATTATGACCCTGATAGAAAAGAATCAGACCCTTGATAGCGGGGAAAAATAGGCTTTGTTAAATTATTTGTTGTCAAACAGACTCGTAATCCTTTGAAACCACACTGCAGTTATTGAAACTGTTCGCTATAAGCGGGACATATTTAGATTTGTTTTACTAATACTAGAAAGAATTAGTGAGTATTACCACTAGCTTTATCCACGACCGCGGGCAGGAAATGCACTTGTTACCTGAAATCAACTGTTTCACAAGAAATACATCACTTTCCTCATCTTTTCTCTTACAGAAATGAATGAAATGGAAATATGTGGGAAAAACAGTGATGACTGATGATGTTATCTTGGATAAAGAGATTGGTTGCCTCATTTAAGACATTATTTGTAGCTAAGACAGAATTGCAGTATTTTGCATGAACTTGGATATATTTTACTTAACTTTACATTAAAAAAAGGGAGTATGCAGTTTTGTTTCCTGAGGGTTAAATCATACCTTACTGCTCTAAAAGGAAGAAGCCTGTGGTGACATTAGCTAGAAAAGTGAGTGCAGTAAATGGTGGGCTGGGCTCAGCGTGTGAAAGAAATACTAGTAATGATCAAGAAGTTATGTTTGTTACCCAGACCCTGCACCCCAAACATAAAATGCTTCATATCTACTTTGGATAACTCTGTATTTTCTTTTTTACATCCCTATAAAAGACTGAATAACTTTCAAGTACCACAGATGCTGGGTAACTTGCTATTTTTGCAATGACTGAAAAATATGAACATCAGAATGTGTTTGGATCAAAAACTATGTGACATTTGCAAAATGATAAAAACTGAGGTGAGATAGATAAGGACGTCTCCATGAGCCATCTGAATTTTGTGACACTCTCTCACTATCGCTCTCTCTCTGTCTCTCTCTCAAACACACAAATGCACAAATCTAAATGTAAGATACTTTTGTTGTGAAGCCGAACAAGACATTAAAGTTCTTTCAGCTTCAAGGCTCTTGTTCTAAAGTTGACCCTAAAATCTGACCTCATGGTGACAAGGGAGGAAAATAGTCAATTTTCTCTGACAGAAATCATATTTGACATTATAAATCCAGCACAAAGTTGCCAGATTTCACGGCAGGTATATTTGTCTTCAATATGCAAATCAACTGTTGTCTACATAAAAGTCAGCATGGTCATACGAAATTTAAATGAGCTTTCCTTCACTTTTTTTTTTGTTTTTGATTTAAGGTTGATGGGTCTCCATTTCTCAAGGAATTATCTATAGTTGTTCAAGACCTGTTTGTTGCTTTTGAGTAATATTAATACTGTAGTATATAATATGTATAATAAAATATAGGTGCTGCAGTGAAGGCCATGAATCATTTACAGTTCTCAGATAAAGTCCAGCAAGTGTTTGCTTTTGTTTCACTTGATATTAGCTGTAAGTTGGTTTTTCTACTGGAGCTTTCCTGTAACACAAGCAGGACAAAAATGGAAGTGCTGACCTTGTATGCCCTTTGAAAAATAACTAAATGTTTTATACGTATGTCTGTCAATCTTTGATGATGATACCTCTACAAAAGGTCAACCTCTGATACACGGTCTCTAAAAGACAACAAATAGTTTTTGAAGCTTCTTTGCTGACTAAGATGAGACCTTAAAGGCATATTTTGATTAGTTTTGCTCTGATTACAGCTCAAATTTTGAAATGAACAATGGTGAACTCAACTTTTGTCATTTTAATGCACATTCCTTTTGAGATAATTAAGCATATTGATAAAAGTAAATAAATGGTATGTTCTGAATTGACAGAGAACTACATCCTACAAATTGCTTTCATTAATTTTATTTTAGTGTAGTGAGCATGCAACAAAGACACTGGCACTGTGTGATAATGTGCAAATTGAAGTGGAAACATATTAAAGCAGCATCATGTAATTTTTTTCACCCTAAAATTCTACTTCCAAAATCCTTTGACAGTTTCATTAACTTACATTTTGGTGACTTGGATTGCACAGACAGTATTCCCTATTAGCCAGGAATTCTTTGTGCTCCAGGCCAGATCACTATTCACCATTCTTGTATGGCCAGTGCTTCTGATGCAGTTGTGTCAGCATTTGTATAACTAGAGTGGTAAAGCTGTCTGTTTCAAGCATTTATCCATCATTTGCCAATCTATTGTGTTCTGATACCTAAATCAGGCTACACTGACACAGTCAAGCACAGTGACAATCTAGCCATCCATTTTCTTTACCGGGTCTGTTGGAGCCCATCCCAGCTCATTACAGGTCACCAGTCCATCACAGTGCCACATAGACACAAACAATCCATAGGTGTGCTCTCACACACTTATGGACAATTTAGAATTATCAACCAACCTGTTTAGATGCTTTTGGACTGTGGGAAGATGATCATGAAGAAACTGCAGTATCCGGAGAAAACTCAAGCAAGCACGAGGAAACATGCAAACTCCAGACAGAAAGACTTCTGGGAGTCGAGTCGGGAACCTCCTTGCTGTTGGGCAACAGCACTAACCACTAAGCTAACGTGTTGAACCCCAGAGTGACGAATTCCAATGAAACTGTGACTTGGTAAAGATCAGATTTGATGGTTCATTTTCACAACTACAAGTGTCTTACATCAGACTTGCATCTTGTGAACTTGACAGGCCCCTGAAACTACTGGCATGTATCTTTCGACATGTGTCATCTGTATCAACAACAGAAAGTGCTACATCCGTGAGGCCATACTGACGGTGGAGATGCCATCAAGATGGAACACAAACTGTTCAGAATAGAAGTCAGTGCGGCTATGCTAGCCATGCAGTTGGTGACATTTAGCTCCAAAGGACAGCAAAGACTAGCCAATCTACATGATACAATATACAAAGTGGTATAAAGAGCAGCGAGAGTAAGAGTGTTTGTCCTTGTGCAGGTAAATGACAAAGGTAAAAAAAGGGTGTGCATATTTATACAGGGCTTTTTTTTGCCTTATCCAGGTTCTCAGGTGTTTTTCATTTACACATTGTCATAAACACACACACAACAGCACTTTTATTGCATATTCAATCTACATACAGCAGCACTTTGAATTCTTCAGTCATACCTTAATGAGTGGACTAAGGGAACAAAGTGTGGCTCAGTGTCCTGTTCAGGGACACTTTGACACATGATGGGGCTAGGGATCCATCCACTGACCTTTCGGTTGGAGGACAGCTACTTCCACTCACTCCACTCCCAACTACACCAATGCTCAGTATTGGCAAAAAGCTACATAAATTTTGATGTCTGTTTCTTTTTATGTTTCATAAGTTGGATTGAATATCCATCTGATCTAGAAACTTAAACTCTTCAAAACACTTCAGAAAATCTGAATTGAAGATCAGATCTAAAAAAAAATTAGACACGAGTCCTATCAATAAAAGAGAAAAACAAAATCAGATATAGGTCACTTCATCCAGGTAGTGTGGCTGCAGTCGTGGATATCTAATGCTACCAATGCATTCATATAACAGGGTTTATGTTTATTTATAGATGTGTTTTTATTTACAGCACACGTGATAACTTTAGAAAGGATGGACTGATCCTTTTTTTTATGGTCATGTCCTTGTCACATGCGGAGGTGCCGTGTCCTCTCTTCCATGACTGAGATCACGATAACCGCTGACTGCAGAGGTATTCATTCTCGGTGCATTCAGCAGAGACGGGTGGGGACATTGTGTGACTGCCACAGAACACATCTGTGATTTGGTTTGTTCAAAAAACTTTGCCAAACTTTTGCTGAATGTATTACAGAAAAATAAAAGGAATTGTTTTTGAAATGATCTGTAAATAGATAAGTACAGCCACAGAAAAAGCTTAGTTACTAATAATAAAATTCAACAAGTTTTTCTCTGTCTTTTTTTTAAAGATAATTTTGCAGTATTTATTCATCACGCCAAACTGCCATGACACTCGCATAGTTTGGGTGCTGGAGTCTCTGTGTGCTTGCTGAAAGGTACGTGACCTACCTTGGCTTAAAATTTTTTTTTACAGCTTTGAAATCCTTTTATCTGTTGTGCTGTCTGCTGAAGTTAATTGCTCCTCTGGAGTGCATCACCGAGTAATTCTGCACAATGAAACATCACTTCCATCCTCTGAATGTTTGCCTTACACGCATGAAAAGTTGCTTTATTGGTTTGCTTCATCTCTACACTAAAATATTTTCAAGTGAAGGACATGTTGACCTCGTAGACTAGTCACAAAATAGTAAGGAGGCTGTTTCGCTGGTAGCAAGTACAAGATGGTAAACTCTGCCTCTGCATGCACAATATATCACCAGGAGAAGGTGGGAATAGCTGATATCAAGCCATCTTACCAGTGGATATAAGAGGCTGGTTTGGAAGAACTGCAGGGAACAATAATCATAGCAGGTCCAAAACTAGACTCCAGGTGCAGGCTGTGAAGATGCCCATGAGACTATCCAGCATGTTGTCTCATGGGCACCCTGCCTGTATCTTACAGCAGGGAGTAAGATACAGGCAGGGAGCATACATGGAATATCATATTAAAGTAACTGCAATACTGTACAGAACATCCAGGATTTCTGGACTAATAGCCTGGTGATGGCTAACCAGCTGGACACTGTGGTGGCTGACAAACTCCAGAAAAAAAATGTGGTGATAGACGATGCAATTTAAAAAAGAAAGATGCAAAAGAACACAAAAACCCTGAAAACCATCGAGAGTTGAAGGAGAAAACATGTGAAAAGTGAAGACAAATGTGGTTAGTGGTAATGGGAGAGCTCTCTGGGCCGTGGCAATCCAGAGTTGTTTTTGTACCGCAGGACCACAGTACTTTCCAGTTTGTTCAGTCAAACCTGCTACAAGCACCAACACTACAAATACAAGACCAACTTATACAGCAAAACGTATTGCTATTTATTGTCCCCAACAGTTACATGCAGCAGGAATAGAATAATGCAGCAACATTAATCCCAAAACACCATGAATATACGTAAAGCAGTAATGGACACTTTTCTACAAAAGTATTACCTTTAATCCTTTAAATGAACTTTACTCATAATACTTATGTATCTGAGCAAAGTACAGTTTCGAAACCTCAAATATGGAAAAAGTTTGGACGATAAGGAATATGCAAGAGTCTGAAGACATTTTCTTTGAAGAACAAAGATAGATGAAAGTCTTCACTTTGTCAGCAAATGTGTAAGTAAGTCTTTAAAAAGTTGAAAAAGATTGATAGTTTTACTAAACTCTATAATATAAAGGAATGAATCTAAGAAGGTGGAGGACTTTTAGTGACTAAAAGACAAGAATTCAAGCCTGAAATTTCAGATCTTTTATGGAAGAAAGGGATGCTTTCAGTTTTTGTCCAAAGATGAATAGGATTATCCAGACTATTAACAATAAATTCAAAAGCCAGAATCACTGTATTTTTGCATTTTCCATATTATTCTAACATTTTCTTATTTAACCTTGTACTTATATTTGCACAGTAAGTAGGGCAGTTGCACAGCATGGTTATGCTACTTTTAGCTGAAGATGGGAATCCTTCCACCACAGCTGTTATCCCGTAGTTTTACTACTATGTAGTTCACAGTACTGAAACTGATGTTATACCTGAGGATTAGAGAAGCACGCTCCTCATTAGACACATGTACTGTTGCGATCCATTGGGGAACTTTCATTTTGCCAACATTAAAGTCTGATGTTGGCTTTCCAAATTGCTCCATTTTTTATTTCCTCTGAGAAAAAGGTGCTGGGTCAGATCTTAATTTAGGCCAATAAATTTTCACTCCTAGCTGCTGGGGGGAGCACTGTCACAGCAAGATTGATTTTTATCACATCAATTGTGTATGCGGAAGTGTGTGGGGGAACAAAGGGGTGGTGTAGAGTATTTTTGTCTCCAGCGGGATTTAAAATGGCTCTTGCCATCTGCTGAAAACAGTCAGTACATCCCAGATCATCATGTAGCCCACTCATTTTCAACTCTCATTGGCTTAAAAGGTCACAGGTGCATCAGGAATAAGCAGCCAATCAAAATTCATGCCTTTAAAGAATCTCAAGAACCCACCAACTATTAACAGGAATGAAACTGACATTCAGGCTCAACCTCTTGAATAACTTCGATAAAACAAAGTCTGTTTAAAAAGAAAACTACCCGAGGAACTGGCTTGAGTATCTAATGGAAAGATTTAGTTCTGACCTATAATGTATTAGGAGGTAATTAAATTAAGAATAATTAAAGGTTTTAAAAGTCAAATATTGTGATACTCCACTAGCTTTTGCAGAAGTGCAGTTAAAACAGAATAAATCAAATGGTCCTGAGAATGCAGTTTTCGATGCATTATAGATGTTTTAATAAATTATGAGAGGTATGAGACGTATGCTTTCAGCAGCAGGAACAGAAGAAGCATCTGCCTCAGACCTCAGATCTCTTTTTCATTGATATGAAAAGTCCCACTGTAGAAAAAAAAATCTGCCAGAGCATTTCCACACTTCAGTTCACACTACTTAAATTGGAACGAGATTTTGCAAGTAAAGCTGCTCTTCTGACTGCTGATATTGATATAATTCATTCATCACGTAAACATTCAGCGAGGTGAGATCTGTTCATTATTAAACAGCAGCTCATTGTGAATCTTCTCATCTTAATCACAAAGATATTCAGAATTCTTGCATGGTCCCATGCCGTAGAGAAAAAAAGCAGGAGAGGTTTGATAATATCTGATGCCTGCATTATAATGTAGCAATTTACAATAAAATATATAGATAATGCAAAAAAAACCTAAAACTTCTCCCACTTACATATTTCCACAAAAGAACAACAATTGGGTTTGTATGTAATATATATGTGTGTCAGAGGGAATAAATATTATATATTATTATGTATTTCTAAAATAAAATCAGTGTTCAGTGAGCAGTATTTTCCGCATTGTGGCAAGTTAGGATATAATACTTCAAATTAAATAAGATTTAACTAATATTACACAATTACACAACATATGTTCAATATGAGCCCAAAAATGTAATCTCTAACATGAATGTGGAACATAAAACAGTGTTTTCACAGGGAAATAAGCATTTTATTAATTTTTAGCACAACTAAACTTGCATAAACTGAGATATACGTTAATGACTTTGAGGATCATAGATGAATCATCATCCAATTCAGAGTTTGTGCTCCCTTACATAAGCAATAAACTGTACGCCAACACTTGTGGACAGTGCCAGAAAGATCACCAAAAGCAGCAAAGCAAAATCAATTCCACATGACAAGGTGCTGTGACGATACCAAGGGTCTGGGGGGCTCATCTTGTTCAGTCAAGCATGAAGGGTGCGAATATTAATAAAGCACCAGACACAGAATGAAAAAATATAGGCGGAGGAAATGCAAGGAATGATTTACGAAGGACAATAGATAGTAATGGTTTGAAGGTAAACAACAGTGTCCCTCTGGTCTGGTTCGCTTTTCATACTACTGTGATGAAGCTGTCATAAGCACACACCACTCGAGTAATACAGTCCTCCAAGGGGTGCTTAGTTTTAATTTGTATGTCAGGAAAATGATTGACTTTTATTGTTGTTGTTTGTGAGAAAGACCTTATATATGTGTGTGTATATATATATATATATAAATATATATATATGTATATATATATTTATATATATATATATATATATATATATATATATATATATATATATATTTTTATTTCT